>VDFB02146213.1:0-15508 GCA_007258455.2 Sequoia sempervirens | reverse complement strand
TATGGAAATTGACCTATACTATAACTCATACACTAGAAGTGGTGTATTAGTCTAGTTAGTGTTTTCTAGAAATTCGAAGTCTGGTCTTGCTCTTCAATATCCGCTCTGTCCTTTCCAATTGATTTCTAGATCTAAAACCTTGATTTCTAACTTGTAGATGTTCTCCAATGACCTTCAATGCAAGGTGACAACTTTCACAACTTTAAACACTTGAAAACTTTCTCCAAACTTTCTCTTCAATATTTCTTCAACCTAAATCTACAAATCAAACACCAAAGATAGGGAAAATTGTTGTTTCATTAGTAGAAAGGGGTTTTCCTTAGTCAAACCCCATTTTGGTAATCAAATCTTGAAATGAAATGGAATAGGAAAGGAGAATGATGAATGAACAAGATGTAATATTGCAACACCTCAAACCTTAACAATAAAGTGATGCAAACATGTTTGAGATGGCTCCAATGGATGTAGATCTTGACTCTTGCTTGAATGTGGTAGATCTTGACTTGAATGCTAGCTTGAATCATGAAACCCTACATCAAAAATGTTAACTAAAAAAAAACATGATGCATGAATACTTTGACATGATGCCTGTGAATCATAGATTTTTGGCACCAATGCACTTCTCTAGCTCTTCTAGGGTTTTTAACCTAAAAGGAGAGGTAGGGCAAAAAATGCTAAGGGGTTCATTCAAATTATGTTATGTATGATGTTATCTAACCTAAATGAAGTGAACTAAATGCAAGTGAGAGATCTATATGACTGATTATGAGTGAAAAACTAAGACTTAAGTTATGATGGAAAACACATTGTGATATGCAAACAATGAACTAAAAGATGAATAAATAAATAAATAAAAGAAATGGGATGAATCAGAGTGCACCTGGGAAAGATTTGAGGAATCTGGAATCTGTAGAATGTTGTTTGAAGTTATTGAAAATTAACAATGGGAATCATTCACCCAGGGTGGAAAATTAGTCTTACAACTGGTGAAAAACTATCAGGAATTAGTTTCTAACTATTGGGATGCGAGATTTGACAAAATCTAGATTTTTAGTCTTAAGGTGGGACTCATTTACCACTAGTGGTGAATCAGTCCTCTCCCAAAATTTTGAGAAATCAAGAGAACTCTACAACACCAGATCTATAAATGTATGCTTGTCGGGTTGCTGAAGTCAATTCTACAGGAAACAGACAGAAAACCTTCTCCAAGCTTGAAATAGAGTTGGTTTGACTTGAAGCACCTAGTTGGCTTGTTGACCAATCTTCAATCTCCTAAATTCTTGTAAAATCTGCATACAAAGGTTTGCAAACACACATGCAAGAGGGGAAAAATGGTTGAGAGTTAGCAAATAAGGGTTTTCCTTGGCCAAACTCCACTTCGGTAATCAAACCCTTAATGAAATAATGAAATGAAAGAGAATGACAAAATAACAACATGCAAATTCTATTAACTTACCAAACACTTGATGATGAAATTTTGAAGTAATGTCAAGGGATGCTCCAAATTTTTTGAATAGTGCTCAATTTGATGTTGTAAGATGCTTGAATGCTTGAGATGATGTGTGAATGAATGCTTGAATGAATATTTGAATGAATGGGGATTGAAATGGATGTAAAAACACTTATTTATACAATCTTGTGCCTTAGTAACCCGTTAATACCTCATCACAGGGTGACATCAAGTGATTTTGAATAAAAACCCAAAAGGAAATTTAAAATATTTTGAATTTGGAGACAAGGGGGACTCATTCACCACCCATAGCAAATGGGTTCAACCTAGGACTTGAAAATGGGTGTTAGGAATTATCTTGTATTTAATGCTATTTTTCAGGTTTACATAAAAAAATGCACTTAATTAAAGCATATAAGGGCATAAAAGGGTCAAATAAAGCATAAGAAAGGTGTAAATAGTGATGTTGTGCCTAGAAAAGCATGAAATCTTGTTACAAGACTTTACAAAACTTCAAAATAGGACTTGATTAATGATGAAAAGGTGATTTTTAGGTAAATTGTAATAAATAGAGTCTAGAAGAGTGTAAAAATGCTTTACTACACTTCACAACACCTTCAAAAGATGTCATTATTTGAATTTTAGTACCTAGATATGCATGTTCAAGCCATGTTACATCATAAAATCAGAGCAAAATAGACCAAACATCATGAAACAAGGCCTAAAGGACCATGAAATTGACAAGGCTCCATTTTTCTATGGTGTAGTTTGATGCTTGGATAATGCTCTCAAACACTTGATAATCAACCCTTCAATGATCTTGAATGCTCTTGTAAACACTTGAATGCTCTTGTGAACTAAAATTTTCTAGGATATATTCTCTCACAAAAGTCTTAGGTGAAAATGAGTGAAATAACCTTGTATTTATACTTGTGTTTGTCAAATTTCCTGAAATTACAACACTACAAGCCAATATTAGATCTTGGAGGATAAAATCCTACAAAGAATTTGAATTAAATTTAATTTTGGGCCATGCAAGACTCATACACCAGAGGTGGTGTATGAGCCCCATTAGGCATTAATTATGGAACCATTTTCAAAATTGCTTAGAATGGCGTGAAATCCAAATCAGGACCTAAAACCCTAAGAGGGACCCATACGTCCAAGGTGGCGTATGAGTCCTAGATCACCAAATCTTGGCCACACAACCTAGAAACACCTGAATTATGATTGGAAATTGATTCATCTCAAAATTATCTTTGAAAAGGTGCATTAATTAAGGCTTGTGGATGCAAAATAAGGCTAATTAAAGCATCAAGAAGCCCAATTATTTAATAAAACACTAGAAAGGTGTGATATTGTGTTATAAAACATTACAACACTCTAAATAAGGTACAACTAAGTTCATTTAGTTTACAAGAGCCCAAGCCCTAATGTGAGTGTGTTAAACACATTACGACACTAATTCAAGGCATCATTAAGGTCAGTTTTAACTGTAGTGCCCCTCCATGGTAGTTCGTCTAGATAATTGGGTAAGTGTCTATTTGTGTTATCATGGATTGGTGAGTTAATGGTTTAGGCGATAAACATAATATTTTGATAGTGTTGTTTACTCAAATAATTATATTAGCATTGATTTAATAAAATTGAAGATTATAATGATAATTAAATAAATTAGTTTTTTTTTTAAATATTAAGTAAATAGTTTATTATTAAAAAAAAAAATTAATTTGTTTTGTAAAATTTTTTTAAAAAAATTGTTTTAATGGTATCCGGTAATAATTAATAATTTATTGGTTGTTCGAAGATAACTAATTAAATTAAAATTAAATTGCAAGTATGTTTAAAATAAAATAAGAAATTAAAGAAATAAGAAGGATGTGATTTTGAACTGGTTCGTAAAAGCAGGGAAAAGAGGGTAAAACACAAAAGCGTGCACATGCACAGCTTGAGATTGGAACATAATCTAGAAACTTGTTTTATTGTGAAAATATTGCCTGATTTTTCTGCAAAAAAAAGAAATCAGAGTATTTAGTTGGTTTTTATTTAAAAAGAAAGCATTGAAATGGGTGAAGGGAGAGGGATCAAGTTGGAAGGGAGAAATATGTGGCTGGGAAGTGGAGGCCTGTAGTTTATTCTCTCTGGTCACGAGCATAGGAAATTTAGGTAGGAATCGTAATCTTATTTTGGCCATTTTTTAGTATTGTTGAATATTGGATCTGGATATCATTTCACCTATTCTCTATTGAATTCGGTCACTGCTCGAATGGGTAATCTGTATATTTTACTGCTATATTCATTGATATTGTTATGCTTTTAAATTGTTGAATGTCATTTCGCATGGATAGTTCGATCCTGTCCAAAGAATCGTAGACTATAGAGGCTTTAACAATCGATTTTATGCTGTTTCCTTTTCATGTCCATGTACGTTGGGAAGTCGTCTTCTCTGTACAATCTTAATCTTCTTAGCAAATGTTTTCTGCAATCATTGCATGCCGCAGGATAATATCCCTTTGATGCGTCCTTTTCTGTTGCATGTTTATCCGCTTCTATATTTCTGTAAGACTCCAAATAGACCCATTTGAATCCCCTTGCAATTGTTTCATACCATGAAAAGAGGTGTCCTCAAGGCCACATTAGAAAATAGTTCGCATACTTGACCCATCAAGCATCCACCGCTGCCATGCATAGAGGACCTGTAGAAGCAATCTTAGAGCCCGTGTCTTCTGGTGAGAGCAGCTGCATGTTAGTATTTGGGAGGGCGAAATAGGTAGGAATATGATATGTGGTGTTTTTTTTAATTCCCTTGTCAGTTGTTGTAAAATGTATAGTCGAAACTTTGAGTGCTTCCCGATCTTTGTTGGAATTCGCTTTGCCCGATATTCTCCATTCGAGTCCTTTTTGGTGGCGTCCTCTTCTTAGAATTCGGATGACATCAAATCATGTATGTGGTCATCTTTTGTGTTAACCATTGGAGTGTAGTAAGTCTAGGAATGATTTACTCAACTTAAAAACTTGTATATTGTCGCCTTCATATTAGTCGGTAGTCTTATGTTGTTGCCTGTCGTATTCAATGAATCTTCAATGGGGGGAAAGTTGATTTGATTTTGTTTGATTCTCTTAGCATCAACTATATCTTGCTCTAGAATGTCCCATCCATCTAAATGATGGAATGGCGCACAATTCTTAGAACAATTTCTCTTGCAACAATCAGGGAGATGAGTCTGGTTGCAGCCTTGTAATCAAATCATACTCGAAGGATAATAGCAACCCCAATTACTGTGTGAGGGTGATTAATAGTTTTTCTGTGGCGGCAGATAAACAACCTTATCTTCTTCTCTTCGTAGCATTAAGTAAAAGTCTTGAATCTAGAAATACCCTGCTGTCTCCAGTCCCCAAGCCTTTTTCTTCAGCGTTGCATAGTTTTCCCATGTTGCGAATGTGTTTGATCTCCCTCTGAGTGCTATGTGATCTTTAGTTTGTAAGAGATGGAGCCCTGTCAGGGATAGTGATTATTTCATGTTTATATTTTATAGATTTCAAAATAGAGAGGGTATGTTCAAGCCTATTGATGTCTATGTTGGTAATGGTATTGTAAGTCAGAAAATTTTCGCTGTTTGATATTTATATACTTATTTATATGCTAGTGGTTATTATTCTGATTTCGGTTGTACTGATAATGATAATGATTTATATAGTTTAGTGATTATGTCCATATAATTTTATGTATTACATTTAAGTAAAAGTATATATATATGTATATATATATAAATCTTATTCCATCATAATCAATGTTTGTTTTTTATAATATAAATATATATATAAAGCTTATTCCATCATAATCAATGTTTAGTTTTTATAATATATATATATATATATATGTAATCACAGTATAGATATTGTATTGAAATTTCTTTCTATAAAAAACAAAAAAATATATATTTTGGATAGTATGTGAGAATTAGGTATTTAGTAGATGCTAACTCCATTTGTAACTATTCTACGTTAGTTAGTTGAGTAGGAAATTGCATTTAGTTAAAGAATTTTAAAGTTGGAAATTTCTTCTTAGTTGGAAAGGTATATATTAAATTCATTGTTCATATTGTCATTTGGTTTGAATTGAAACTTTGACATTACTATTTACGTTTAGTTAGGCTAAGTTGTGATTGTGAATTTCCACTTAGACAAATTTGGTTACCATATATTGTTGAGAGGAAATTGCTTTATCTTATTTGTTTATAATTTGTGTGAATATCGATGGATTGGTTATTCTTAATTTAATTAGTTACAAGTGGAATAGTTATGTTAGTGATAGGGAAAAATTGGAGTTATCAATATCTTTATTTGATTTTATTTTGGTAGTTTATTAAACTTAAACAAATGAAACATAGTATTTTGAATAGAGACTTCATTCTTAATTATGTCATAGTGGGATTGTTAATAAGTGTAGTCACATGTTGCGACGTTAATTCTAATGTCTTGTTCTCAAGAATGGGACTGAACTTTGCCATTGTGCTAGTAGGAGTGATGACCTTTATTTATAGAAGTTGTTCTTGATTGCATGAGCTGATTTATCTTGTTTGACCTTGAGTGATGGAATTTTTATTTGATGTCTTATGTTTAATTTAGGTTGAACTTTTGGTACAGTTTGAAGGTATGACTTGATTTGGCATATTGAGTTATTTTGGGTACCTCCAGGGGCTAGGGGAAATGGTGTGTGTGTGCACGGTTGTTGTTGTACCTTTTTGTCTATCTTTTTACCTCATGGATTTTTGTGTGGGTGGTACCTCCTTGTATATGGGTTTTGATGCTTGGATAGTCACAAGATGGTCATGCCTCATGTGTATGTTTTAAGAATTCCTTTATGTCTGGAGGATTGAGGTACACCTGTTGGTTTCTTTGATTTTAGGGTAATCATAGGGGAGAGTGGCTCTTCTTGGGGCCAGTGTACAAGTGGTCTCCCTTAAAAGAGTTTCCTTAAATAAGTGATAACCTAATTAATGTATCTAGTGGGTTGGGTTAGTTAACACATAACAAGATAAAAACATGCACCTCACCCCTGTCGTTAGCGCTTTCAAAGGCTAAAGACGGGTGGGAAGACCTGGTTGGTAAGGTCACTACCTTGTCTTTGTGAAAGGTAAGTGGCTCCGCATGAGTAACCCTATGGGGCGGCACCTTGAAATAGGATGTCTGGATAACCATAGATGGAGGCGGCACCTTGAGCTAGGTTGTCTGGATAATTCATGTATAGATGGAGGCAGCACCTTGTGATAGGTAGTCTGGCGAATTCATGTAAGGCCATGTGATGACACTGTCCCACTATGCCCTTTGTTTCTCTTGTTTTATTTGCCTCTAGAGTTGTTTATTATCGTTGTTGTTTATGGATGTGGATGAAAGGTGCCTTGGATATTTATTGTTGGTTGATTTTGCAATCTCAATTGGAGAGTTCTTGAATTCTATTGTTGTCGGCACCTCTTATGGTAGTTTAGTGTTGATCTATAATATTGGCGATTGATTCTTGTTGGTCATTTCATTACTCTTGTTGTGGTTATGTGTTGGCAATGTTATGGGTTAATACCTTGTGATTTGTTATCTCTTTTGTGAAGTTTTGTTTACCATTGTTTTGTTTGACTTCTTGGGTGAGGATCCTTCTTGTTTATTCCAAGCACGGGGGTGGTCGGGTGGAACGTGCTACGCACCCCATTGGGTCCCCATCCGAAGGTCGAGATGCGCAAAGATGTATCTGTTGCAGTGAATTCTAAGTTATGGCAGAGTTCGATCCAGCTTATAGCTTTGTATTCCTTCAATTTCAGATTTATCTTTCCATGTTATTATATCCTTCCCATAGATGTTGGGGAACAATATTGTATTGATGTTAACCTTGAAGCAATGTATCTTCGTATTGTTATTGCATGATCCATGTTCGGGTCATTTGATTGGGTGTATGTCTATCCCTCATGTAATGTAAGATAGTGATATGAAAAGTGATGCAACTATGTGACCCCAAGGAACTTTGTTATATGTTGTACTTATATTGTTCATTTCATGTGATGTATGTTGTTGCATATTATTTCTTTTTAAAAAAAAATTGTGCCTTAAATGCTTGTATGTTAGTTTCCTTTGGGGTTGCATGGCAGGGCATTACAACATGGTATCAGAGCCTAGGTTCATACACTGGGCACTATGTGTGCTCACTATGTAACCTTGCATTCATACCCTTGAGTCTAGAGTTTACCTTTATGTTGTCTTCATGGTGTAACTTGTGTTTCTTCCATTAGCTGGTGTCGAGTATTTTATGCTAGTTTTCTTTCTATCAGTTTGTTCATCCTTGTGACCCTTTTTCCTTGGTGGTGTGTGTAGAATGCCTAGAGGATGTGGTCGAGCTTGGCGTCAGGGTGTAGGTCAGCGAGGTGGTCATGGAGTTATTCGTCAGAACACTTCTTCTTTGAGTGCCCATGAGAATGATCGTGAGGAACACTTGGGCCCTCATATTTATTCATTGCTTAAAGAGATCATTATCCGACTTGGCCCTAGACAGGAAGGAAATCAACAGATGGTTAGGGAAACGAAAGAGCTCCTTAGGGGGAGGAATGTTTCTGTGATAGTGGGACTTATGATGGACCTTGTGAGGGAACGTTCTCCTACCTTCCCTAGTTTTAGAGGTAGTTTGGAGGATGGGATTGTGATGATTGGTGTTCATACTGGTGGTCATCCTTCTTATAGGGGAATCCAAAATTGGTTGCGAGCCAGACTTTATCGTCTTGATCAGTCAGCTCAGGGTGTACGAACTACATCTAGTAGAGGTAGATTCCGATAGCTCAGGGAACTTCCTCGAGGTAGAGGAAATGGTAGTGATGTAGGATGTTACTCTTGTGGCCAACAAGGCCACCTAGCTAGACAATGTTCACATAGAAATACACTTAGATCCAGCCAAAGGTCGACAGCCATAGAGTCAACAGGAGGTGATGCAGATAGGTCCCACAAAGTGACTACAGTAGAGGATATTCGCCAGGTGGAACTTCAAGGCATAAATGTGGAAATGGTTGGTAGTGGTCAGGTAGATGACTTGGGCGTCGATGGAAACCCTATAGTACAGGAGACCGAGATGTAGTTCTCTCGTGTGGTTATCTTTACATTAATACTTTTTATATGTATTAGATACCTTAAGACTTTGTTAGTACTTGTGCACCCTCTAGTTTTGATTGGTTGTCAATGTATGTGACTGGGATAATTGTGATACTTTGTTTTGTTGTTGTGTTTATGGAGGAATGAATTGTATTTCTTGTGGTCTCTTGCTGAAAATGTTGTAAGATTTGGTGTTGAATAATGGATAAAGTGGAGTGCTTTGTGTGAAAATGATGTGATTTAACAAAAATGTGTGTTCGTGTGGATGATTATGCTGTGTATATTGAAGTGCAGTATTTTGAGGTTAAAATGAAGTTTGAATTATTGATACTAATGTGTTATGTTCTATCGTAGTTTGTGAATTCTTAGGTAATTGGCTTTGGAAATTCAGTGATAAAGTAATGAAATTGGGATTTATAGAGATAGAAATTTATAATGTCAAGTAGTAGTCTATTTGATACAACATATGAAATGAATCCATGGTTAGGATCATTATGTGAATTTTCTTCTAATTGATGTATATAGCAAATTGTTACAAATTATTAGAATTGTTTTTATTATTGTGTGTGGTCTGGTGAGAGGGACAGTGTAGTATCACTCGCTTGCGAGTGCCCTACTACATTGCAATTTCCTCTCATGGTGTGTTTGCGATATATATATTGTGCACAATGTTTTCTTTTATGCAGGATTGTAGGGATTAAGCCTCGATTCCACCTGCATTGTCAGGACAGGGCGAGCATCATCAACACCCAATGGGTATGACGTGGAAAATTGGAGTTGACAAGAAAGTTCCTCACCCTTGTTCGTCACCCGTCCTTGTGGTTAACAATGTGGTTATTTGCAACCCTGTCATCATTTTGGTATTGTTTCTTTTCTTTTTGAGTCAGTGAATTTCAATTGGTTAGTTGATGACATTTACGTGTTGATATGACTGTTGTTATTGCTCTCTTGTGATTTTGTTTGCACACATTTTGCTTCACCGTACGACTTCCAGGAGTAAGTCGAAGTCTAGGGGGGGAGGATGTAGTGCCCCTCCATGGTAGTCCGTCTGGATAATTGGGTAAGTGTCTATCTATGTTATCGTCAATTGGTGTGTTAGTGGTTCAAGCAATAAACGTAATGTTTTGATAGTGTTATTTACTCAATTAATTAAATTAGTATTGATTAAATAAAATTGGATATTATAATGATAATTAAATAAATTAGTTTTGTGGAATATTGTGTAAATAGTTTATTATTAAATAAATAAATTAATTTGTTTTAAAAATAAATAAATAAATAAATAAATAAAATATTGTTTTAATGGTATCCGATAGGAATTAATAATTTACTGGTTGTTCTAAGATAAATAATTAAATTAAAATTAAATAAGAAATGAAATAAATAAGAAGGATGTGATTCGAGACTAGTTTACAGTAAAAGCAAGGAAAAGGGGTAAAAGCCTGAAAAGCGTGCACATGCGGCTTGAGATTGGAATGTAATCCTAGAAACTTGTCTTATTGTAGAAAATATTGCAGGATTTTTCTGCAAAAAGAAATTAGAGAGTATTAGGTTAGACATTTAAAACAAAGCGTTGAAATGGACGAGGGAGAGGGATCAAGTTGGAAGGGAGAAATATGTGGCTGGGAAGCAGAGGCCTATAGTTTATTCTCTCCGGTCACGAGCGTAGGAAATTTAGGTAGGAATCGTAATCTTATTTTGGCCATTTTTGAGTATTGTTGAATATTGGATCTGGATATCATTTCACCTATTCTCTATTGAATTCGGTCACTGCTCGAATGGGTAATCTGTATAGTTTACTGCTATATTCATTGATATTGTTATGCTTTTAAATTGTTGAATGCCATTTTGTATGGATAGTTCAATCTTGTCCAAAGAATCGTAGACTATAGAGGCTTTGACAATCGATTTTATGTTGTTTCCTTTTCATGTCCATGTACGTTGGGAAGTCGTCTTCTCTGTACAATCTTAATCTTCTCAGCAAATGTTTTCTGCAATCATTGCATGCCGCAGGATAATATCCCTTTGATGCGTCCTTTTCTGTTGCATGTTTATCCGCTTCTATATTTCTGTAAGACTCCAAACAGACCCATTTGAATCCCCTTGCAATTGTTTCATACCATGAAAAGAGGTGTCCTCAAGGCCACATTAGAAAATAGTTCACATACTTGACCCGTCAAGCATGCACCGCTGCCATGCATAGAGGACCTGTAGAAGGATTCTTAGAGCCCATGTCTTCTAGTGAGAGAAGCTGCATGTTAGTATTTAGGGGGGAAAAATAGGTAGGAATATGATATGTGGTGTTTTTTTTGAATTCCCTTGTCAGTCGTTGTAAAATGTACAGTCGAAACTTTGAGTGCTTCCCAATCTTTGTTGGAATTCGCTTTGCCGGGTATTCTCCATTCGAGTCCTTTTTGGTGGCGTCCTCTTCTTAGAAGTCGGATGACTTCAAATCATGTATGTGGTCATCTTTTGTGTTAACCATTGGAGTGTAGTAAGTCTAGGAATGATTTACTCAACTTAAGAACTCGTATATTGTTGCCTTCATATTAGTCAGTAGTCTTATGTTGTTGCCTGTTGTATTCAATGAATCTTCAATGGGGGGGAAATTTGATTTGATTTTGTTTGATTCTCTTAGCATCAACTATATCTTGCTCTAGAATTTTGCATCCATCTAAATGATGGAATAGTGCACAATTCTTAGAACAATTTCTCTTGCAACAATTAGGGAGATGAGTCTGGTTGCAGCCCTGTAATCAGATCATACCCGAAGGATAATAGCAACCCCAATTACTATGTGAGGGTCATTAATAGTTTTTCTATGGTGGCAGATAAACGACCTTATGTTCTTCTCTTTGTAGCATTAAGTAAAAGTCTTGAATCTCGAAATACCCTACTGTCTCCAGTCGCCAAGCCTTTTTCTTCAGCACTGCATAGTTTTCCCGTGTTGCGAATGTGTTCGATCTCCCTCTAAGTGCTATGTGATCTTTAGTTTGTAAGAGATGGAGCCCTATCAGAGACAGTGATTATTTCATGTTTATATTTTATAGAGTTCAAAACAAAGAGGGTATGTTCAAGCCTATTGATGTCTATGTTGGTAATGGTATTGTAAGTAGGAAAATTTTCGTTGTTTGATATTTATATACTTATTTATATGCTAGTGGTTATTATTCTGATTTCGGTTGTACTGATGATAATGATAATGGTTTATATAGTTTATTGATTGTAATAAGGTATAATTTTATGTATTACATTTAGAGTAAAGTATATATATATAAATCTTATTCCATCATAATCAATGTTTGTTTTTTATAATATAAATATATATATATATATATAAAGCTTATTCCATCATAATCAATGTTTGTTTTTTATAATATATATATATATATATATATATATATATATAATCGCAGTATAGATATTGTATTGAAATTTCTTTCTTTAAAAAACAAATAAAATTATATTTTGCATAGTATGTGAGAATTAGGTATTTAGTAGCTGCTAACTCCATTTGTAACTATTCTACGTTAGTTAGTTGAGTAGGAAATTGCATTTAGTTAAAGAATTTTAAAGTTGGAAATTTCTTCTTAGTTGGAAAGGTATATATTAAATTCATTGTTCATATTGTCATTTGGTTTGAATTGAAACTTTCTCATTACTATTTACGTTTAGTATGGCTAAGTTGTGATTGTGAATTTCCACTTAGACAAATTTGGTTACCATATATTGTTGAGAGGAAATGGCTTTATCTTATTTGTTTATAAGTTGTGTGAATATTGATGGATTGGTTATTCTTAATTTAATTAGTTACAAGTGGAATAGGTATGTTAGTGATAGGGAAAAATTGGAGCAATCAATATCTTTATTTGATTTTATTTTGGTAGTTTATTAAACTTAAACAAATGAAACATAGTATTTTGAATAGAGACTTCATTCTTAATTATGTCATAGTGGGATTGTTAATAAGTGTAGTCACATGTTGCGACGTTAATTCTAATGTCTTGTTCTCAAGAATGGGACTGAACTTTGTCATTGTGCTAGTAGGAGTGATGACCTTTATTTATAGAAGTTGTTCTTGATTGCATGAGCTGATTTATCTTGCTTGACCTTGAGTGATAGAATTTTTATTTGATATGTCTTATGTTTAATTTAGGTTGAACTTTTGGTACAGTTTGAAGGTATGACTTGATTTGGCATATTGAGTTATTTTGGGTACCTCCAGGGGCTAGGGGAAATGGTGTGTGTGTGCACGGTTGTTGTTGCACCTTTTTGTCTATCTTTTTACCTCATGGATTTTTGTGTGGGTGGTACCTCCTTGTATATGGGTTTTGATGCTTGGATAGTCACAAGATGGTCATGCCTCATGTGTATGTTTTAAGAATGCCTTTATGTCTGGAGGATTGAGGTACACCTATTGGTTTCTTTGATTTTAGGGTAACCGTAGGGGAGAGTGGCTCTTCTTGGGGCCAGTGTACAAGTGGTCTCCCTTGAAAGAGTTTCCTTAAATAAGTGATAACCTAATTAATGTATCTAGTGGGTTGGGTTAGTTAACACATAACAAGATAAAAACATGCACCTCACCCCTGTCGTTAGCACTTTCAAAGGCTAAGGACGGGTGGGAAGACCTGGTTGGTAAGGTCACTACCTTGTCTTTGTGAAAGGTAAGTGGCTCCGCATGAGTAACCCTATGGGGCGGCACCTTGAAATAGGATGTCTGGATAGCCATAGATGGAGGCGGCACCTTGAGCTAGGTTGTCTGGATAATCCATGTATAGATGGAGGCGGCACCTTATGATAGGTAGTCTGGCGAATTCATGTAAGTCCATGCGATGACACTCTCCCACTATGCCCTTTGTTTCTCTTGTTTTTGTTGCCTCTGGAGTTGTTTATTATCGTTGTTGTGTATGGATGTGGATGAAAGGTGCCTTGGATATTTATTGTTGGTTGATTTTGTAATCTCAATTGGAGAGTTCTTGAATTCTATTGTTGTCAGCACCTCTTATGGTTGTTTAGTGTTGATCTATAATATTGGCGATTGATTCTTGTTGGTCATTTCATTACTCTTGTTGTGGTTATGTGTTGGAAATGTTATGGGTTAATACCTTGTGATTTGATGTCTCTTTTGTAAATTTTTGTTTACCATTGTTTCGTTTGACTTCTTGGGTGAGGATCCTTCTTGTTTACTCCAAGCATGGGGGTGGTCGGGTGGAACGTGCTACACACCCCATTGGGTCCCCATCCGAAGGTCAAGATGCGCAAAGATGTACCTGTTGCAGTGAATTCTAAGTTATGTCAGAGTTCGATCCAGCTTATAGCTTTGTATTCCTTCAATTTCATATTTATCTTTCCATGTTATTATATTCTTCCCATAGATGTTGGGGAACGATACTGTATTGATGTTAACCTTGAAGCAATGTATCTTCGTATTGTTAATGTATGATCCATGTTCGGGTCATTTGATTGGGTGTATGTCTATCCCTCATGTAATGTAAGATAGTGATATGAAAAGTGATGCCACTATGTGACCCTAAGGAACTTTGTTATATGTTGTACTTATATTGTTCATTTCATGTGATGTATGTTGTTGCATATTATTTCTTTTAAAAAAAAAAATTGTGCCTTAAATGCTTGTATGTTAGTTTCCTTTGGGGTTGCATGGTGGGGAATTACATTAACAAGGACCTAAACAAGTGTGAAAATTTCACGGACAACATTTTTTGACACTACATTTAGCCCCCAATTTATTTAGAGTATGAACTTGCTTCAAACTTCAAGAGGGGTGATAAATCCCCTAGGATCAAGATCCCATGGAAAACCAACATAGGCACAAAATAACACACATGCAAATGATATAAAGATCATAATCAAGGCACAAGAATAAACTACTAAAGATAGAGACAAGAAAAACAAAACAAAAGGGGTGGATCAAGCTTCGATTGTTTTTCTAACACAATGTGGATCAAATGTAGGTTGTTTGTCCAAAAAATGCATGCTCACTCTGAGGCAATAGAACTTCAAGCCATCCACTAGGTGAGTAATCCAAAGAGGTGAGACACATACACACATGGTCGATATGCACTCACACACACACGCGAGTGGGTAGGGGAAATTCATGCCATAGATGGGCTTCTCGTCCAAAGATACCAAAGTTATACCTCCTAATAAATTTGATAATGCACCACATAATAATTAACTTTAGGCTTCATGATTTAAACAAACCTTTGTATGCTTGGGAATCACGAATAAACAAGATGGCTCCACAGGCATGGAATTTGTATCATGCAAGGTGGCCATATAACTGAAACTACAAATGGAATGTAAGGAACTTTCAAAGGAGTTTTTCTTAGTTCATTTAAGGTCTTAACTTAGGTAACATTGTGATTAATGTCTCTAAGAGGGGACCAATCGAACAATATAAGATTCAAAACTTAGGGGACATAGTGTGTCACATCAAGCCATTAAAAGGAATATAATATGCTAAGAGAGATCATTATCTTGAAGGACATCACACCCAATGTCACCACAAAGAGAGACACATCACATGAAGTAAGAAGAATAAACCATGAAAAAAATGCTAAAAAAGAATAATTCCCAATTATGCCCCCACTTTAAAGAAATTTCTAAACCTCATACTATGATCAATTACTTTAAAGTAGAAAATGATAAATGCTAACAATATAGATGACATGAGAGCTAGCTTGGAAATTTGTATGCCAAGTCATATGTTTCCAAATGAAGCTACATCATGAAAAATGAAAAAGAAAAGGGGCTTCCCCCAAAATGGAACTCCAAACACATCAAGGATCTATGGATTTTGGATCAGTATGTTCTTACTACAATGTTTTTATATAGCTTGAAACTGTCATCATTCCCCAAATACTCATAGAATTGGAAGAATGACACAAAGAGAGAAAAAAAAAAAAAGAAAAA
>VDFB02146211.1:25863-36698 GCA_007258455.2 Sequoia sempervirens | reverse complement strand
GGGAGAGAGATAAAGGAAAGGAGGGTTAAGGGTAGAGGGTAGAGGGTTTAAGGGTTAAGGGGAGAGAGATAGAGGGAGTTTGTGAGCGAGAGAGAGACCTAAGAGAGGGAGAGGAGGTGGGATATTGAAGATACTTGAGAGAGAGAGAGCGAGGGAGTGGGAGAGAGAGAGGAGGTGTTAGCTCTCAAAGCGTGAAGCAAAATTCTCAAAGAGGTTGCTTGGCCAATCTCTTGAATGCGTTTGAGGGAGTAGCAGATAAGGTGAAATGGTTTAGACCTTCTTCTCTTTAGTTGTTGCTAGACCGAGGTGGGTATACCTATATGAATGAGGCAGACTTGGTTTGTGTTTATTTCCTAAAATAATTCATCCACAATGGAAAATGGGAGTGGATAAATGAATTTTATTTTGGTATAGATTGTATAGAAATATCAAGGCTAAAACTTAATATGTTCAATTTAACAGATGTAAAAATGAGTGAAACCTAAATGGAAAAAATGTAGAGACTAGTGCCTTATTGGGTATGCAGAGTCAAATGAGAAATCTAAAATGAGCAACTTCTTTTTGGTAAATACTCTAATTGTTTGGAAAATAAATTTGAGTTTATAACTTGTATAAACATGCAAGAATATGATTACCAAGTTCTTCTTAATGATCCAAATGAGATTCCCTAATTACTATGATCAACTAAAAGGATTTAATCTTTTCTTGAAAGAACCAATTAATCAACCATATAGATACAACAAGTGTGCACCGATAAACTGAATATAAGCTTGTTATATTAATTTAAATAACTAGAAAACATCAACATTGGAGACAACTTCAGTAATAATTTCAATTAACACAACAAATAACTAATACCAAAAATATGCCACCACATTAAACAATTTTCATTGATATCTCCATAGTTTCAAACATGCATCATAGTCTCATAATTGCAAAACATTGTAATCTATTGTATCTTTCTCCTATTCGATATTCACTATTTGCTACCAAAAATGGATATTTATACATCAACTACTTGAAAGGACATGTCCTTTCAAAAATGTCTTGTGTTAAAACAACAAATAATTAAAAAGAAGTAATTAGGCTTTGTTAAGCCACAAATGAATCTTTGACAAGTGGTCCAAGTAGTCCCAATGCTCATGTGTATCTACATCTCCCAATGCATTATAAATTGTGATCTCCATTTTCACCATCTTTTCATTTTGTTTGCATGCTTCATCCAGTGTTGTATCTTTCGCGGTAGTTGTCTTCAGAATTTCTTGCAACATCAATTCACTTTCACCTTTCCACCTAGTCATTTCTTTTAATTTTCCTCTATCATCGAAGAATGTAGTCAATCCCTTTTTGGTGGCATCAATTAATCCCTGCGCATCCCCTCACAATTCTTCAAAGAAGTCTTGGTGCTTGTTCACAAGATGATTTGCAGCCTCAATTGCTACATTATTAGAAACATCCCTCTGGTTTATTTCTTGAAGCTTCTCCAAAATCCTACCATTCATTCTTTCAAGTTCTCACAATGTAGCAAAGTTATGTGAATGTGTTCCCCAAAGCTTATTCAACCAAGTTGTTAGACTGGCTTGTCTTTTCTTAATTAATGCTACAAGTGCATCATATTTCCCTTGAGAATATGCACTTGATCCTTCCCAATGATCTTTTTCTTGTGAAATTTCACCATGAGTGAGTAGCTTGGTTGGATTTATTTTAACTCCTAACAAATCTTTCAGGTGGTCATTTTCTCTCAACATCCTCTCATTATTCATTTTGTACATTTATCTTTCCTTGATTAACATCTGCATTTGAGCATTGTTCAATTTTGCTACATTGATTCCAATCTCTACAATTGCCACAAGATCAACCTCCTCAACTTTAGATTCATAACATGCCTGAATTCTTTCTCAGTATCAATGACAATTGATTTCTTGTGAGGTGGATACAAGGCTCAAATCATCAATGACCCTTCATCTGGATTGTATTTTGACCTTGCATATATTATGTGACCTTTTTTGGGCTGAGCTTGTGTGTAGCATTACTATCCTTCAACAAATTATCAAAGAATAATGCGGAGTTGAGATCCAACCCTAGAAAGATCATAACACCAGTATTTTCTAACATTCTCCTTCCCTTCTCAAGGGTCATACACACCATCTCTCTGTCCACACTCATCTTTAGGTCCTTCAATAGTTGTTACTCATTACTTGGTGTAACATTATCAACCATTTCTCTTATCTCTTTTCCTTTTTGTTTATACAAGAATGCTTTAAATCATAGAGAATTTATAAATTCATTATCTGATACAAATGACTTATACTCCACATGCCTTGCATATGTATCTATACTCTCTTCAACATTTAATTCCCTAGCAGGGTAGGTGTAGTCTTGAGTTCTCAATCTTGACATCTTATTGGATTGACCTTGTGGCACATTACCCTCAGACGCTTCTTCCCCAAAAGATAACAACTATGTATCTTGCAACCCTTGATTATATTTTTCTACCACCATTTTTGCTTCGTCAGTTTCCAAGTTCTTGATCATATCATCAAACTGATAGGGTACATGTTGATATCCTCCAAAGTTTATCTTTTGTCTAGTAGAATTGATATACCCTTCTGGATCAAAATTATTTCTAGGTGGTCCTCTTTTCATGTTGTAGTGTAGTAGCTTATCAAGAATCAAATTGTACCCTTCCTTCACCAATACAGTAAAATCACTGAAGCACAATGTACCGGGCATGAAAGCCTATTTTCCAAAGGATCTCAAATTCATAACACTGGAAAAGTCCATCTGCCTAACAATTTCCAAGTATGCAATCCTATCTGAAACTGTTTTAGGCAAAATTAATGGGGCATCTTCAAATCCATAAACCCTAATCATGGTAGCATTATCCAAACAATACCAATCCCCCCAATTGTGATTAATTGGCCCATTGAAGTCCTTAGGCTTGAGAAACCTCTTTTTCTCATCAGATAGAGAATAAGCACATGGATGATTATAGAATTTGTACAATGGTTTTACAAAACACTCCTCAAAGTGTATGAAACAATAATTAGCAAACCTGCTATCACAAACAACAATCCATAATTGAATAGGTAATGACATACCTTCCTTATCAAATTGGGAAATTCTCATCTCCTGAGGCCACAACCCTAACTCCTATCCAAAATACAACACTATGTGCATCAACAATGAATAATGCCAAAGATGTAAGATAGAGGCTCCAATTTTCACTGCCATCAACCCAGAATAAAGCCCCTTAAAAATGTATGAGGCATAATCAAAAGGTATAGAGTTATGATATTGAATATCTACTAAAATTATCATAGGCATGATTGACATATATTATGGGACTTCCATTCCCAATACATGGCCTACCAAGAAATAAGTATACTTCATATAGGGTTCAAAAAGATCAACATGGAAGGGTGGTCCATCACTATCCTCTAGTAGAGCTAGTTTGCTGCCCTATCTAATTATGTGCAGTGACAACCTCCAACCTTTATAAATTGTGTCCATCCTCTCAAATTCCCTTTCTAATTCTTTACATATGATTTTCTCATTACAAACCCCTTCCAATTTGGAAACCTCCCCTATTGCATCTTCTAATATATATATCAATGGTTTCTCGGATGGGTCACATATGGCTTTGAGTTTTGAATTATAATGAGCGGCCAACAAACTCACCAATTCAACATTGAAAAATACATTAGGTCAAACCAACTTTCCCAGATTAAGCTTCCACGGATTACATACTGGTTCAAAACTATTTCTCTAATAGTAATGAAAACTAAAAATTTCATAGCCTCTTATAGGTGTCCAAATATCTCATATGAGCTTACATTTGTCATCTGTTTTATCCACTTATGCCCTAAGTTGAGTAGATCATCTAGCTTTAGGTCCAGAGCCAGGTAATTGGTCGATAAGATCTTGGCTTAGCTTTTGCTCAGTGCCCTCTGGCTCAATTTCAGTTTTCTGTTTTTTCCTTCTAGATTGACTACTTTCCCCATGTTTTCTCCCCTTCAATTTTCCTAAACTAGTGGCTTCCATTCTTCAAAAATTGTAGAAGTCAAAACTACAAAAGTCAAGGTGCAAAGAGCTTACTATATTTTTCTTGAAACTTTTGAGTCGAAAAATGGCCTGGTTCTTCGTTCGTCCTTCTGCTTTCTCCACTATCAATTCCGCAACAGTGTTTTCAATTGAATTTTCCTTAATTCATGAAGTTGCTTATGCTTCGTAGTGCCATTAATGTTTTAGCTGAAACATGAGTGTAGCAGGTCTCTTTTTGAAACTCTCACTATCACATCATGTAATATTGTCAGCGAGACATTTTCAAATCTTGGGCAATTCTTCTATTAGGGCTTCTACCAACGTTCATTAAAAAATTCACTAAGATACCTTATAAATTCCCTGACACTTTGAGTCTTCCCAAGAGTTATTTTGATTCACTTGTATCTTTGCTATCGATAGATCATATATCACTAAGATGTCTCATAGTTTCACTAGCATTATGAGTCTCCTGAGAGTTTCATTGGCCCAAGTGTTGGAGACTAACATCATGACAAATTGAAGAACAAAGTAGAGAAATTATCCTTCAGTGTAAATTCCTTCGATGACCCAGAGGATGTTCTCCAACATGCTTCGCACAACTCAAGATGCAGTGACAGGAAGGAGAAAATCATCGTCATGCAGGAGAAAGAGGTTACAGGCTTGATGTTAGATCAAGAACGTGCCTGCCATACCAAGTCAAAGAAATTGAAGTAGTGGTGACCAGACTCATCCAGTTTGTAATTAGAAGAACAAAAACAATGTGAACACATTTCTAGACAGGAATCTTCTAGAAGGATGGTGGACATTAATGGCTCATTTATTACCACACTCTTCTTGGTGGCGGTTTGTAGGGTTAGGGTTTATGTGGCTCAATCTGAGCCCTTCATTGTAATTGAATTTGAGTCGTCCATTGGACTAGGACAACGATAAAAGGGGTATCCCCCCCTCATTTGTTATTCATTAGATTAGCTCAGAGATGGGAAGATAAGGAGACAACTTAGAGATAACTTAGTATAGATTGATAGTGTAGATTGAAGAGGAAGGAAAACTTTCTCATTGAATGTTTTGTAAGAAGTTGTTGTGAACAATATCTCAATAAAAATAGTTTTCATTGATGATGATTTCATCTTTTGTTGTGAGTATCTAGGAAGATTTCTTCGTCCTTTCGATTCAAATAGAATCTTAAAGTAGAATAAGTTTCATTTTATGCATGTAGGTGATAGTTGTGGAATGTGGTGTTTAATTTAAGCAAGCTTCGTTAAATCCATACCACTAGCGAGCTCGCTAATGGTGGGTTCGCCTTGTGTGGTCAACTCGAATATTGTAGACTTAACTTCAATTATGTTGGCATGCATTGTTGTGACAGTGTCTCCATTGTTGAATTATAATTTGAATATTTCTAGTTACTCCCCTTGTAGATTGCACCGGTTTAGTGGAGGTTGTCTGAAGCGAGGAAAAGCAGAGCCTGGTTGAAGTCAACAAGAATTGATCGCCATGTCCCACACTTTAGAGTAGATTAGAGCTTTCTTATCCCTGCAACCATTTCAATTCAGTACTTTTTGGTTAGTTTAGGAAACAAGAGCTTTATAGACAAAACTTTCAAGCATTTAGGTTTATTTCTCCATTGTTGAACAATTTCATAAGTCCCCTTGAAATACCAGCAAAATCACATCGAGCCAACTAAGACTATCCACTACATGAAGGAACCTTGGAGTTGAATGCATGAACTCTCTCACAATCTTAGCATGTTGGATACTTTATTCAAGAGAGGATAGAGTCGTTGTTGGCAACTTTATCCTGTGTTGGTGCAGTCACGAAAAACACATCAACAAAACTGATGGAGCTTCAAATTTTTATCCTGCCTTATGTCTCTGGTCATCCATGGTGTTTGGAAAAATCCTAAAGTTGGGGTTTTACCTTTGTCTTCTTGTAAAACCCTATTATTATCTTATGCCTTAGGAAGGATCTATTCGGCTGTTACTTTTTGGAAGGTTTTAAAACATTTTAAGTCCCATCACTTCATCTAGGTCTAGCCCCATTTTGTTTTATCATTTTATTTCTTTCACTTGACTTTATTTCTCGTAAGTCTTGGATGGTCTCGTGCTCCCTCGTCTAAGTGACAACTTATGTCATTGTTTTTCATTGGCCTAGTGATGTCCCCTTATTCCTTTAATAAATGTTTTTATTTTGCACAGGGACAAGTTGGCATGACCGTTAATCAATCATCGTTTGATCTCAGTCGTTTCTGACCATCCCGTAATGACCCCACCACAGTGTCTTGGTTGATCACAATATCACGGGAAGGTGCCACATGTCTCATCTAGTGAAGCCGAAGGAATGATGGAAATACTTTGGTAAATTAATCTGACTTTAATACATTATGTAGCGAGTTACTGAATCATTTGTGAGATGCACATGTTTCAAATCAATAGAGGTGTTGTGATCTCGGCAGGGAAGATGTTTGATGGTTAATGAAAAAGCTCGAAACTATGTTAGATGATCTGGATTGCCGATGGTTGAAGATCAATGGTTTCCTACCATTGCGTGATCAAAAGTTGTGAGGTCTTTATCAATCGCAATATCACGAGCAAGTGCCACATGGATTTTGTTGGAAAAGTATAGTATGGTGGACCCCTTGTTGCCACAATGGAGATTGTGTCAGCTTGATTTTAAAGCAGTCATTCGATGATCTAACTAAGGTGAACGATCGATGGCTAATATTTGAACTTGCATCAAATACGAATGGAGTTATTCATGCAGCGCACGAGTGAGCTTTAATGGCGGACATTACATCTACTACCCTGGTTTGATCAATATAAAGCAATTATTCTTCTGCTTTTAGTATCACAAAGAATTCAAAACATCTTTGCAGAGCAGTCACAGAGCCGAGGATGAAGTCACAAGCTGTTCCAACAAGGATTTGGAGTTATGCAATCACAAAGCCATGAGTTCAATTTTTGTATCTCTTAGTTATTCTGAATTCAAATTTGGGGAAAATTTGTTGTGTGCTTGTCGTAGGAATTATTGATAATTGTTTTAGGGCAATAGGTTAACTAAATTGTGGGAAATTGCAAAGTTTTGTTCTGTAATTTCATATTTTGTTTAGCCCTAGTCTAAGGTTTGAGATATCAAGGAAGCCCTAGTTTACTCAAGATGGCACTGACAAAGCAACACTCTGGCCAGATTGATTATTTAAGTAGAAACCTATATGATGACTTCTTGGATCAATTGCCCTTTTCAACAAATGATAGGAAGAAGGGATTGGTTTTGATGCAAGGAAAAACCCTAGGGGAGGTATTAGTGTATAATTGTTCCAACATAGTCGATGCTAGGGTTCCTCTTACAGGTTTGGAGATGTTAAGATTGGGGTTTGGATAGAGGAATTTTCCTCACCCCTTTTCAAATGGTTGGATGTATGATATGGGGAAGCTGGTGATACCAAATGTGTTCCCTGATGTAGACTTGCTTAGGGCAGTGGCTACACGATATGACCTTGTCACATGGGTAATCAGAGATAATGATGGAAGGGTTTTGTTAAGCATTAACAGAGAAGAATTCTGAAAGGTTTTTGATTTGAGTGAGCCTAGTATGTACTTGGTTCTTATCAATCTTGAGGAAATGAAGCAGGAGTATGGGAAGTTGAAATCACTCTTCAGAGCTAAGCTACTCCCACCTCATTTGGCTAGGGTAGGAGGTTTGAGATTCTATATTAGCCCTAGTGACCAGGAACCTTTCAGATTGAATTGCTTTGCAAATCATTTCTTGGCCACTTTTTACTCACTGTGCCAGATTTTGGGTTTCAATCCTAACACAGTGATGAATATTGCTTACATTTTCATGGGGGTGCAAATACAACACCCTAACTTCTCTGTGACTTATGATTTTTCTTCTTTGTTGGCTGAAAGGATACATGAAGGGTTGTTAAAGTTGCAAAAAATGATATAAGCACCCAATTCTTCTAGTATTCTATGTTAATGTATATGTTCTTGTACAAGAGTGTTGATTTCTTCTCTAAGAAGATGGAATTAAGGCAATTGGTTGATGGAGAAAGATTCCTAGTACAAATGTGGGCTGTAGAATTATCATGTAACAAGGAAAACACTAGTTATGTGCATTTTGACAATTGTTTTGCTTCTAGATTGAGAGCCAAGCTGATGGTAAATGTACCCAGGATTCCTAAGGGACTACATGATTTCTTCAGACCAAAAGGGAGGAGGCCAGAATTGAAGGTTTTCCATAACTAGGATGACATTATTCCATACCCAGTCAGCACTGTCTTGAGGGTGTACAGTTTTCAAGGGACCCCTCATATATTGCCATACAATGTGCCACCAAGGGTGGGATTTGCAAAGGTTATTTGGAAAATTGGTTGTATCCATGAGGACAACCTTACTGGGAAGGGTAAAGGAACATTTTTCCCAGGTTATACAGTGGTGTAGGATTTTGTCTTTTCGAAAGGAGGTTGGGTGCACTTTGGGAAATTCTTTGAAGAATATCATTTGAGGTGTGGTCCTAAGCAGTAGCATGATCCAGAGGGTTTCTTTTCCCTTTTCAAACAAATGATAAAAGGTGGTAAGTTTTTGCATGAGTTCAACTTTCCTGAGGACTTGATTAGAAATGAATTTCACCTAAGCAAGTAGGAGTTGAACAAGAAGAAGTGGATAGATTATGTTAAGCTATTGGATATTGTGCACAAAATGGATCCAAAGTATGATCCATTGTTGGAATTCAATCCATACCATAAGAAAATTGAATTTTTGATGGAGAACTTCAAAGAAATCATGGGCACTTTGAGGACTAAGAAGATAAACTTGGAGTTGAGTCTGGGTATATAGGAGCAAGGTTCCAGGCCAATTGAAGTGAGGCCAATATACCAACCTACAAGAAAGAGGCCTATTTATAGGAGGAAAAGAGATGATAGCAGTGATGAGGAAGAAGAGGATAGAAAAGGGAAACAAATAATGAAATTTCCTACACAAGCAAGTCCAAAATTCAAAACGTCTAGGGAAATTAAGATCATTGATTTGGAATCATCACCTGAGGATAGTCCCTCACCACCACCATTAGATCCAAGCCCTAAGAGGAAAAAGACTGATCAACCACATGAGGATTTGGTGGATGAAATTGTCGTCACTGATCAGGACATGTAGATTGGTAATGCCTTCCCCTCCTAGGCCAGTTGAGTTGGTTCTATCTGATTTGGATATGAAAAGTAAATGTGTGCAAGATGCAAGAATGGAGGCATGTAAGGATTTTCTAAATGATAATGCATTTATAAAAACTCTTGTCTTCTTGCAATTGGTATGGAGAATGAAATTGGAAGAATACCAGGATAAGTGTAAGAAGAGAAGAGAATTGAGACCTTGCAGGTCAGACCAGGAGAATGATGATGAAGTGAAAGTTGAGTTAATGGATGAATTCAAGAACATCACTGTTGAGGAAGGGAGAAAGCTTGTAAGTTAGGTTCGTGTTTATATTTTTCCTGAATGGGACATTGCAGATGTCATAGCTTTTAATGCTATTCTAAAGTCCAAGCATCCCTTGCAACATTCTAAAGAAGAGGTCAAGGCAGCATTGTAAGATTATGCTTTCAGTGAAGAATATGAGACCTTGGCAATTTGGGCATTCGCCCCTCAAGGGAGAAAGCCAAATGTTATTGATATTAGCCCAAATAGCCAAATTTTATTGATATTAGCCCAAATTTAAGAGGAGGGTTAATAATAAAGAGGGCTTTAGAGACCTCAATCACTGAGGCCACTAATTTGACTATAAATGTGGCCAAATTGGCCCAAAAGATTGTTGAAAGAGAGGAGGCTAAAAAGAAAAGCCTAATGGAGAAATATAATCTCCTAATTGAGGAATATAGCAAGATGCAGCAAAGGAATGTTGAGCTGTAGACTGAGGTGGATAGGTTAAGGTACAAACAGATTGGGGAGACATCACGTTCTCTAGGGATCAATACATTTCCTTCCACATCAAGCTCAGTGCCTCCTGCTTCTATTGTTTCCACACCAAGGTCTCCCAGCCAAACTCCTTCCCTCAACCCTTCTTTGGAACAAATTAATGAAGAAATGAAATACTTTGTTGATCCTTCGAAGAAGTATCTAATGCATAAAATTGAAGAATTACAGGCATCTTTGAAGGTAAGTGAGGAAGGAGCCCTTCTAAAACAAAATGAGGTTGTTATTGTTGTATTAAGGAATCTAAATGAGAAGGTAGATAATAGATTGTCATCTATATATTCTTTATATTCTTTATTATTAGATTCAATAAAGAATATTGATAGGGATCATGAAATAGTGATACCATTAATTGAAAATTGGATCCATAGGGCCAATGATTTGGACATAATGTATAAGGCCTCAAGGTTTGATATAAATAATAGGCCCCAATCATTAAGGCCTACTTAGGTGTTAGTTAAATCATTGCAAGTTTTTCAGACCTTACTAGATGACTTGAGTAGGAAGATCAGAGAGTTGGTGAAGAATTTTGATGATTGGGGCAACAAGTTGTTTCTTGACATAATTGATGAGCAGGGGAATATTAGGTCACTCCAACAGTGGCAAGATCAGGAAAATGAGGTCATCAATGATCAAATTAAATTAATTTGTGATGACTCAAATTATGATTTATTGGTGAGCTATATGGACAAAATCATTAGCACCAACTCGTTCTTAGAATATTTTGAAAGGGAAGCAAATCAGGTAGCAGTTAAATACACACCTTATAATGTCAAGGTGAATGAGGTAATTAATTTTGATTGGCCAACTGATGAAGAATACCAGAAATGG
>VDFB02146211.1:11132-25763 GCA_007258455.2 Sequoia sempervirens | reverse complement strand
GGCATTATTCATTGTTGATGCACATAGTGTTGTATTTTGGATAGGAGTTAGGGTTGTGGCCTCAGGAGATGAGAATTTCCCAATTTGATAAGGAAGGTATGTCATTACCTATTCAATTATGGATTGTTGTTTGTGATAGCAGGTTTGCTAATTATTGTTTCATACACTTTGAGGAGTGTTTTGTAAAACCATTGTACAAATTCTATAATCATCCATGTGCTTATTCTCTATCTGATGAGAAAAAGAGGTTTCTCAAGCCTAAGGACTTCAATGGGCCAATTAATCACAATTGGGGGGATTGGTATTGTTTGGATAATGCTACCATGATTAGGGTTTATGGATTTGAAGATGCCCCATTAATTTTGCCTAAAACAGTTTCAGATAGGATTGCATACTTGGAAATTGTTAGGCAGATGGACTTTTCCAGTGTTATGAATTTGAGATCCTTTGGAAAATAGGCTTTCATGCCCGGTACATTGTGCTTCAGTGATTTTACTGTATTGGTGAAGGAAGGGTACAATTTGATTCTTGATAAGCTACTACACTACAACATGAAAAGAGGACCACCTAGAAATAATTTTGATCCAGAAGGGTATATCAATTCTACTAGACAAAAGATAAACTTTGGAGGATATCAACATGTACCCTATCAGTTTGATGATATGATCAAGAACTTGGAAACTGACGAAGCAAAAATGGTGGTAGAAAAATATAATCAAGGGTTGCAAGATACATAGTTGTTATCTTTTGGGGAAGAAGCGTCTGAGGGTAATGTGCCACAAGGTCAATCCAATAAGATGTCAAGATTGAGAACTCAAGACTACACCTACCCTGCTAGGGAATTAAATGTTGAAGAGAGTATAGATACATATGCAAGGCATGTGGAGTATAAGTCATTTGTATCAGATAATGAATTTATAAATTCTCTATGATTTAAAGCATTCTTGTATAAACAAAAAGGAAAAGAGATAAGAGAAATGGTTGATAATGTTACACCAAGTAATGAGTAACAACTATTGAAGGACCTAAAGATGAGTGTGGACAGAGAGATGGTGTGTATGACCCTTGAGAAGGGAAGGAGAATGTTAGAAAATACTGGTGTTATGATCTTTCTAGGGTTGGATCTCAACTCCGCATTATTCTTTGATAATTTGTTGAAGGATAGTAATGCTACACACAAGCTCAGCCCAAAAAAGGTCACATAATATATGCAAGGTCAAAATACAATCCAGATGAAGGGTCATTGATGATTTGAGCCTTGTATCCACCTCACAAGAAATCAATTGTCATTGATACTGAGAAAGAATTCAGGCATGTTATGAATCTAAAGTTGAGGAGGTTGATCTTGTGGCAATTGTAGAGATTGGAATCAATGTAGCAAAATTGAACAATGCTCAAATGCAGATGTTAATCAAGGAAAGATAAATGTACAAAATGAATAATGAGAGGATGTTGAGAGAAAATGACCACCTGAAAGATTTGTTAGGAGTTAAAATAAATCCAACCAAGCTACTCACTCATGGTGAAATTTCACAAGAAAAAGATCATTGGGAAGGATCAAGTGCATATTCTCAAGGGAAATATGATGCACTTGTAGCATTAATTAAGAAAAGACAAGCCAGTCTAACAACTTGGTTGAATAAGCTTTGGGGAACACATTCACATAACTTTGCTACATTGTGAGAACTTGAAAGAATGAATGGTAGGATTTTGGAGAAGCTTCAAGAAATAAACCAGAGGGATGTTTCTAATAATGTAGCAATTGAGGCTGCAAATCATCTTGTGAACAAGCACCAAGACTTCTTTGAAGAATTGTGAGGGGATGCGCAGGGATTAATTGATGCCACCAAAAAGGGATTGACTACATTCTTCGATGATAGAGGAAAATTAAAAGAAATGACTAGGTGGAAAGGTGAAAGTGAATTGATGTTGCAAGAAATTCTGAAGACAACTACCGCGAAAGATACAACACTGGATGAAGCATGCAAACAAAATGAAAAGATGGTGAAAATGGAGATCACAATTTATAATGCATTGGGAGATGTAGATACACATGAGCATTGGGACTACTTGGACCACTTGTCAAAGATTCATTTGTGGCTTAACAAAGCCTAATTACTTCTTTTTAATTATTTGTTGTTTTAACACAAGACATTTTTGAAAGGACATGTCCTTTCAAGTAGTTGATGTATAAATATCCATTTTTGGTAGCAAATAGTGAATATCGAATAGGAGAAAGATACAATAGATTACAATGTTTTGCAATTATGAGACTATGATGCATGTTTGAAACTATGGAGATATCAATGAAAATTGTTTAATGTGGTGGCATATTTTTGGTATTAGTTATTTGTTGTGTTAATTGAAATTATTACTGAAGTTGTCTCCAATGTTGATGTTTTCTAGTTATTTAAATTAATATAACAAGCTTATATTCAGTTTATCGGTGCACACTTGTTGTATCTATATGGTTGATTAATTGGTTCTTTCAAGAAAAGATTAAATCCTTTTAGTTGATCATAGTAATTAGGGAATCTCATTTGGATCATTAAGAAGAACTTGGTAATCATATTCTTACATGTTTATACAAGTTATAAACTCATTTATTTTCCAAACAATTAGAGTATCTACCTGAAAGAAGTTACTCATTTTAGATTTCTCATTTGACTTTGCATACCTAATAAGGCACTAGTCTATACATTTTCACCATTTAGGCTTCACTCATTTTTACATCTGTTAAATTGAACATATTAAGTTTTAGCCTTGATATTTCTATACAATCTATACCAAAATAAAATTCATTTATCCACTCCCATTTTCCATTGTGGATGAATTATTTTAGGAAATAAACACAAACCAAGTCTGCCTCATTCATATAGGTACACATGCCTCGGTTTAGGAGCACCTAAAGAGAAGGTCTAAACCATTTTGGCCTTATCTGTTACCCTAAAACGTACTAAGAGATTGGCAACCTCTTGAGGAATTTTTATTGCATTTTTAAGAGCTAATACTCCCACTCCCTTCCTCTCACATTCTCTCACATCCCCCTCTCCCTCTCTTAGATCTCCCTCTCTATCTCTCCTTAACCCTTAAACCCTACCTCAACTCTTAACCCTCCTTTCCTGTGATCTCTCTCTCAAGTCTCTCCCTCCTAGCACCACCCTCTCAAGTCTCTCTCTCACTCACCCACCACTCCCTCTATCTCTCTCCCTTTAACTCCCAAAACCCTAACCCTTAAACCCTCTACCCTCTACCCTTAACCCTCCTTCCTTTATCTCCAAGTCTCTCTCCTCCCTAACACCACCCCTCTCGTGCCCCTCTCTCTCACTCACTCCACCTACCATCTCATTCTCCCTCCCACCTTCTCCCTCTCTTAGGCCTTCTCTACCTACCTACTCCCTCTATCTCTTTCCCCAATCTTCTTAACCCTAAACCCTTAAACCATCTACCCTCTACCCCTTAACCCTCCCTCCCTATCTCTCCCACCTCTCTCTCTAAAGTATTCACATCCTACCCTCTCCTCTCTTGTAACTTCTCTCTCACCTTACCACTTCTTCTATTTCTCTCCTTAACCCTAAACTCCTAAACCCTTAAACCCTATAAATTTAAGTACCTCCTTAACCCTCCCTTCCTTTATCTCTCTCCCACTCCCTCCCTCTCTGCTATCTCCCTCCTACCCCCTCATCCCTAAACCCTTAAACCTTCTATCCTCTACCCTCAACACTCTTCCCCTCTCCCTTCCCCCTCCTCTCTCTCTCTCTCTCTCCCTTTCTTCTCCTTCCCCCCTCCCTTCCACCTCCTAATTATTTCTCTATCTCTCTCTCTCATTTTCCCTCTCCCTTTCCCCCTCTCTTTCTATCTCTCTCTCTCTCTCCCTTCCCCCTCCTAATTCTCTCTCTCTCTCTCCCTCTCTTTGTCTCTTTGTGTCTCTCTCTTTCCCTCTCTCTCCCTCTCTCTCTCTCTTGCCCACCCTCCACCTCCTAATTACTCTTAGGTATATGTGTGCAAAAATCAGATATTCGATTTAGATTGGATATCTGATTTATAGCACCAAAATATTACATTTTAAATTGTTTTTCAAATTAGATATTAGACACGAGTTGGATATCCAAAACAAATCAGATATCTGATTTGTAGTACTTTGGCTTTGGGCATTGCTATGGAGCAATGTACTAACACCCAACCCAAAAAAAAAGTCAACTTAGGATTTTTGTGTTTTGTGGCGAGTTCAAAACACTACTTTTTTCATGTTGCCACTTTTTGGCCCATCATTATCCTACATATACCTAGGTCTAAATCAGGTAGTTGTTATTGCTAAGGTGGACCACTCCTTTCTTCGAAGGCCATACACTTATGATTGGATCAAGTGTTCTTTTCTTTAGAAAATTCCTATTGCCTTTTTGATAGGTTAATTATGATTTGATTAGATGGGTTATGAAACACTTATTTCAAACAAATACCTTTATGAAAGAAGTATACTGGCATGCAATTAAATATGATTTGTATTCCAATGTAAAAACTACAAAGAATGGAAACAATTCTTTCAACACATAAACTATTATGTAGTAGTGAATTAAAATGAAAAAGCTTACTCTATATTAGTTAGGATACACAACTAAGAAAATAATCTAAAGTGAATTATTTATCCCAGAGGAACTAAATATATAGTATACAAAGAAAACCAACAAACCCACAACTACCCCTATTTTGAAGGAGTTTATTTTTCTCCCCTTCCTGATCTTGCTAATATTGTCTAATTATTTTAAAGAGATGAAGGGTCATAACATAACTTTATTCAACCCAGTAAATAGCTTGGTTAATGAAACTTGATAAAAGCAACAAAACAATTTCTACTTTTGGAATTTCATGTTGAATGAAGAGAGGTGACAATAATCTACTTATAGTTTAATAAAACACTATTATAGTTTTACCAACATATACTATTGTATTCTTGCATGGCTTCTTAGTTAATATATGGGGAGATAGAGATAGATGGGAAGAGAAAGAGAGAGAGATAGAGATATATGGGAAGAGAAAGAGAGATGGAGATATATGGGAAGAGAAAGGAAGAGAGGTGGAGATAGAGAGTCGATGGATAGGGGGGATAGGGAGGGAGAGATGGCGAGAGATAGAAATGGGGAGATAGAGAGGGGGAGGGAGAGAAAGGGATATAGATAGAAAGAGATAGAGAGAGGAGTGATAGGGAGATAAAAGAGAAATGGAGGGAGAGATGGAGTGAATGAGAGAGAAAGGGGGAAGAGGGAGAGATAGCTCAATAGATAGAGGGGGGAAGAGGGAGTGACATAGATAGTGGGAGATATATAGAGAGTGATAGGGAGATATATATCAATCACCCTCCCTATATCTCTATCTATTCATCCTTATATCTTTATCTCTCTACCTCTCTCTATCTCCTTGTCTCCCTTTCTATTTGTATGTTTGTCACTATCTCCCTCTCTCTCTATATTTTCTTCCCTATATTTATCTATCTCCTTAAGTGTGCAATGGGTACATTAAAGAGGTCTTAAAGGAGAATTATCATATCTTTAATCAAATGGCATGCTACCTTGAGCATAACTCCCCAAGGACACATGCCACCCTTGAATTGTTGACATGAAACAATCAATCAAAATTTAGTTTCTCTCTCTCATATTAATATATATTACTATTATATTAAATATATATTATATTAATTATATTTTGTATTATATAAAAGTATACTTATTATTAATTATTAATTATAATAATTTTATACGTATTTAATAATTTTGTTAAGGAATATAATATATAATTATAATAAGTTGAATAATTATATTATTTATTATGTAAAATATAGCTAATATATACTTAACTATATTGTAGAATATTAAAACCTAGCTAAATGGCACCAAAATTTTGAACTTAATTAACATACTATAAAACCTATCAAAACCAGGTTGTAGGTCATCAAATTAGAGAAGTGAAATGTCAATACCAGCGCCGAGGAAGAGTTTGTAGTAGTGAAAACAAAGGTCAATGCTAAGCCTTGTAGGAAAGAGTTTGGAGTTAAAACTTGGTCAATACTAGTGTCGATGAAGAGTTTGGAGGTGAAAACAAGGTCAATATCAACACCAGGGAAAGAGTTTGATGAAAACAAGGTCAATACGAGCATGGGAGGCAGGGGCACTAGGGAAAATTGATGACGAAAGGGGAAATAGGTACTATATAAGTTTGGCACCCCATTCTCTTTAACCTGTAATTTTCATGCCTAGTTTCCAAAGATCTTCTTATACATTGGCACTCCCATTCTCGTAAAATGGTATAAGATAAGACAAGAGAAATAAAATAGCTTAGTCTTTCACATTTTTATAAAATGAAATCTCAAGTCTTGCTTAAAACTCCCATAATCTACCCACATCTTGGTTGAGGTCTAGGATTTCATCACACATAGCCTTCATCGCATGAGTCTAAAGCAATTGTAGACTTAGCCCAAGTATATGCTAGGCTAAGGTAGATCTAATGAATGGAAATAGAGGCGTACAATTCTTCTTTAATACCTCCATCACAAACATATGCAAGGTCTTGGTTATTTTTATGGTAAGTAGGTTGATCTTTTAATACCTATGGAATTGCCAATTCCAATAAAGGGCAGCGCAAAGGACCTGGACCAACTGACGAGGATTTTAAAGACCTCCTACACTTTGGGCTCTACAAGACCTGGGAGGGTGATCCGTTAATGCGTTTACAACCTCTGTACCATAATCATAAACAACATTAACAACAACAAATAATATCATTTAATAGCTCAACATAGTAGGATAATACCAAATAGAATTGGTTGTTTATCAATATTAATATCAACTATTTGGAGCATGAGATAACTACAACAACATTTCACAGTATAAGATAGTCATTGATTTACAATTTGTGGAAAGCTCTAGGTAAAGGAAAACAAATACTAAACCATATGAATAAGTACAACTTAGATTGGTGCCATATATCCATTGGAGGAGTCAAATTTATAAGCATCTAAGGGTTTATGACAAATTTAACACATAACATATAAGATCTTTGATAACATTGCTTTACAATCCCATCAATATGTATTCTAACCCAATACTACTTATCAAATCCTTATACAAAACACATCCACCTACAATCCTATTCAAGTATTTTAATTAATTTCTTGAATTAAAGCTAAAACAAGAATCATACACACCACAATAGTGAGATGAACGAAACAACCCTTGATCATTTTATTCAAAATTAGGATAATAAGCGTACAGTGGAGACATGAGTTTGATTCAATCATATGATTCCATTCTAAGTCTTGTGATAAAACATTAAAATTCGTTAAAACCTACTCTGGGAGTGACTCAAAGCCACAAATTTGTTTTTCCCTAAAACCATCGGACTTCTGATTTTCTCTGCAATGCATCTAGAATCGATAAAAATGTCTAACTTTAACCGTGCTTTTGGCCTTGAAGTCCTTCTTATAGAAAAGAAGGAGCAAACAAGCGATAGGCTAGAAAGCACACTTGTCACTAACTTAGGTCGGAATGCTTGTGATATTCAAAGAAATGGTACAGCCGTCTCCTGAACAGTCTTTGTTCATTATTGCTTGCCCGAGGAATGGTTGATGCAACAACAAAACCTTCAAAGATTCTGCCTGAATTTAACTCGCAAAAAATAACAAAACTAGAATCTGTTGTAACTACAATAGCTAATTTGTCAATCGTTAGTAGCCTACTCCTTTTCACTCTTCCTCAGTTAAATATACATTTACCCATTTCTGGTACTCTTCATCGGTTGGCCAATCAAAATTGATCACCTCATTCACCTTCACTATAAGGTTTGTACTTAATTGCCACCTGATTCACTTCTCTTTCAAAAGACTCCAAGAATGAGCTGGTGCTAATGATTTTGTCCATATAGCTCACCAACAAATCATAATCTGAGTTACCCTATTTTTGAGGGTTTTGTAGTCGAAACATGATATAAGGGCTCTTGCATTTTGTGATTCTTGTAGCTTGTGTAAAACACCAGTGGATCTTGTTGTAATTGTAGGATGCATGAATAGGGCATCAGGATGAGGAAATAAAGAAAGGTATAACTAGTGTCCTCGAGAGTTTTATGAAGAAAATCATGTGAAATGAAGTTTAAAACCTAAGTTCAACAAAATATGTATGGAGATCTGATTTTATGAATTTTTATCCATGTCTGGAGACCCTAAATGGGTTGTTTAAGACGAATATATTGATATACATACATACACACACATATATATATGTGTATGGCAATATGGCAATAATAGCCTAATATATGTATTTTAAATGTAAGTAGTACATTATTGGATGCTCTCTTAGGAGAACTTATTATTCAACATATCATTAAATAAATCTATATCTATGTATATAAATGTGTATTTCTAAATGCAAGTGTAAATGCAAAGAGCATATGGTTTTGTAGTGTTATAGATACAACATATCCATAAATTAATGTAATTGAAATTCTAAAGTCTTCAACACATATAATATGAAATCGATCAAACTATTAAGCTACATGAGAAATAAATGAAAACAATAAATGCATATGTATATGTATTTGTAAATGGAAGTGTAAAATAAATAAGAATAATGAAAATTATAAAAAAATACAAGGGGGTACTAGTGCCTTATTGGGTATATGGAATCTAATAAATATCTACAAATGTGGATTTCAATAATGGCAATAATTCAAACTGTCAGGCACAAAAATTTTTTACAACTTGTGTAAACGTGCAAGTGAATAATTGAAAAACTCTTCTTGAGATAGAATGGCAATTCTAGTTATGTGATTCTTCTTATTAATCCAAGTAACACTTCCCATTTGCTGTGATTGATTAAAAGATTTTAATCCCCACATTAGAGAACCGAATAACCAGATCACACATATATAGCAAATGTACAATAATAAAATGAGTATAAACTTGTTATATCAATTTAAACAATAGAGAAGCATCATAATGGAGACAATCAAATAACTGCATAAATTTAGCAAACAGTTGATACCAAAATATTAATCCGCAACTTAGATATCGTCATTTACTCCATCAAAATACATGCATCTAAGTCTCTATATATCAAAATTCATTGTCTGCTACAAATGACCTATATGCCATCTATCTGGTGTCTGTATCTTGGCTCTCTTCAACAATTTGTTCTCTAGGAGGGCAATTGTAATCTTGAGTTTTTAGTTCTCTAGGAGGGATAAACAAAAATATGAAATTACAGAATAGAACCTTGTAATCGCATTTGATGCAAATTCAAATAGTAGCCGTCAATCCTTCACTTTGGTCATATTATCAAATGATTGCCTTAAAAAAAAAATGACATGATCTCCATCATGGCAATAAGGGCCCACCATACTATGCGTTGCCAAGGAAATCCATGTGGTGCTCGCCTGCAATATCATGATCGATAAAGACCTCCCAACTTCTGATCACGCTATGGTGGGAAACCATGGATCTCAATCATCGGTAATCCTATTCATTCAACATAGTCACCAAATTTTTCATTAACCATCAAGCACCTTTCCTACCGAGATTATAACATCTCCATTGATTTGAAACACGTGCATCTCATAAATGCTTTAGTAACCCACTACATAATGTATTAAAACCAGATAAATGTATCAAAGTATTTCTATCATCTCTTCGACTTCATTAAATGAGACACGTGGCACTCGCCCATGATATTGTGATCAACCAAAATAGTGTGGTGGGGTCATCATGGGATGGCAGGGAATGACTAAGATCAAATGATAATTGATCTACAGTCACACAAACTTGTCCCTTTGCAAAATATAAAACATTTATTAAAAGAACGTGGGGACATCACTAGGCCGATAATAAACAATGACAAAAATTATTTTTTAAACGAGAGAGCACGAGACCATCCAAGACTTAAGAAATAATAAAGTTAGGCAAAGGAAATAAAATGATAAATCAAAAGGGGCCCAACCTAGATGAAGCGATGGGACTTAAGTTGTTTTAAAACCCTCCCCAAAAAGTAACAGCCCAAAAGGTCCCACCCAAGGCGTAAGATAAACACTAGGGTCTTACATGAAGACAAAGGTAAAACCCCAACCTTAGGCTTTTCCCAAACACCATAGATGACCAGAGACATAAGGCAAGATAAAAATGGAACACAAAGAGAAAAATTTTGAAGTTCCATCACACGGAAAGGTCTCCTCCCTTCTTGGTAGTGATAACCTCCTCCACACACAACCCTTAAAAATTATGAATAGAGGAATATAATCTTTGAAGAACTCAAAGTTGATTCTCTCCTACTTGATGCAATTAGTCATTTTATCCTTACAAACATTTATAGTGACTACTAGAGGCACATAGACCAATTCTTCATAATAGAAGAATTTGATCATACTTTTCTAATGATGGCATTATGAGAAAACCTTAGGTTAAATGAATAATTCCTAGCTAAGTTCTTTAAATCATGTCCAACTGTATAAGAGAAAACTGTTGCTATGTGTACCTGGATACCATGGAGAAAGGCTCTTTGGGCTCTTTCATCAATCATCCTACCTTAAAACATACCAAAAGTCTCCTAGAAATTAGACATTGGAAGATTTAAGATGACTTAAAAAAAAAATTATTGCCAAAGCATAAACTTATGATGACTTAACCAGGCCTAGCACACACTCCCTCCCAGTTAACCACTTAGACATATGGAAATTAAATGTAAATTTGCTACTATTTTTAGTCATGTAGATGTCAAATAAACCACTTGGTGGTGTTTTCCTTCAAGTTTATTTACTTGAATGAAGAGAAAAAGTTCTTTGATTACAATTAGAGAATACATTTGAGGCCTTGGTTGTGTAACTAGTGGACCATAGTCACATTTAACACTTGTTACTGTAAAGTTTGGGAGTTAAAACATTAAGTAGATTTGATTTGTGATGGACACATTTGGACGGTAGTAACAATAACTTGCAATCTATCAAGAATTGATTACCTTATAACCTGTGAAATTATAGTGATGAAATGATAGATTAATCATAATGTCACCTTGGGATCACATCACCATGAAAGAACTTCATCCAACATCCTTATGAGTGCAGGTACCACCAAATAGGTATTTTTTAGATCTGTCTTCCTCGAGCGAGGGAAATTCAGGAAGAGAAGAGGAAAGTGAGACATGTAGTATGTCTAAAAGATGGAGATCAACTAGAGGTCAAAAGATTAGAAGAAAATTATGTAAATGCATGAAATTTTTTCTTGTTGAAGGGGGAGTCATGTTCTTATGATGATGAGAGCATAGGTGATGTCGAGGTGCCCTTGAGGTACAAACATCTACAGAAACAATGGGTACCCAAGGAACTTCCTCCAATAAACACTAATTTTTGTGTCAATGAGAGGATATATCACATAGCACCATTGTCATTACATGGTTTGGGCCTATTTTGCATGGACGGCATAAAGGTCTATTACGAAAAAGTTACTGAATTGATGGAGTATTAGTTACAAAGATTGGATGCAACTAGTTCGATATACACAAAGTATGCGTAGGTATGCACTGCCAGTAGATTATATATAGCTAAAAGATAAGGATCAAAATAAAGGAGTGGCTATGTACATTGATGGAAGGCCAAAAGCATCAAAGAATATTGTAGGGTTTATAAATAGTACACGACCTGGGTCAACAAATAAGCTGCAACCCAATTGCATATTCGAGGCACATGAGAGAAACAGTGTATTCATATGTGCGATAAAATCAATAACTGCAGGGGAAGAGTTGCTGATCAATTACAATTTGAATCACTTAGTTACAAACACAGTTACTATGGGGGTGGTACGTACTATGTACCATTTTACCCAACCTCCAATTAATGACTCTAATATACCATTTTATTCTTATGTTTTTTTCGTAAGTCTATTGGTTTCATTTCAGTAATATTTTTTTATATTTAATTTTTCTCATAGTGGGACATTGATCATACGGAGAATGCTTCAACCCAGAGCACAGATCCTAATGTATCTTTAGGTGCTTCTACCTGACAGGTTTACCTCATTGTAATTGTACAAATTAGATATGAGCAAAATATTCTATTATTATGTTGTTTTCATAAATTTATTGGGTTAATTTCGATAATGTTTTTAATATTCTTGTTGCTGTTGACTGATCGGGGAAAGGCACCAGTAGTAGACAAGATCATCCATAGGGAGGTGCAGTCAATATTATGTGATGATGACATTGCTTATTCAACAAACCCTCTCAATATGATAAGGAAGACCCCAAAAAAATGCAATGAAGAAACCCTTAAGTTATTATTCATAGTGCCTCAAATAGATGAGATAAGAGAGAGGGTTAAAATATTGACTAGGAGATCAGAAAACTTGCAAGTAAGCTGTCATGAGGTCTTTAATTATAACATAAGTTCATTCATAGTTTTATATTTTGTACTCTTTTATGTCATGAACTAAAATATGTGTTGTTTTTATAGGATTTTTTGCATCCTCACGATGCTCCTAGCCATGATCAGGGTATTGCAAGTGCTGCTCAAGGAGTAGGGGTTTGTACAACTGTCCATCCTGATCTTCCTGTGCATACATCACATCATCTGACCCCATCATCCATGCCTATATTTTTGCCTGAAATGTCGGCAACACAGACCATGCAGGCATCTAGTAGTGCACCCTCTGGCAGCAAACACATGCTAGAACATGCGTCAGGACATGTACCTGGGGATGCAAAGGCCACTAGTATTGGTGATATTTTAGCAACATTTCCTGGATCTTCCTATATTACTAGTACGAGAAAATTTTTGGTCACATTTGTGGTGATCAAGGATTTCGTTCCCATAAAGATAAAGGTCCCAAGTACTTTAAAATATTTTAATTATTATTATATATAATCCAATTGAAATTTACTTATTGATCACTCTTTTTAGACTATTGATCCCATGATCATTTTGTAGGAAATGATTTATTTTATAAATATCTAAGTGATATTACATTGGAGCTCTTTGGGCCCACCATACGTACATGGTGGAATGCCCAAAATCAAGATTTAAAAGATGAGCTGATTAACCGTTTAGTTGTGCTCTTCGGTGATAAAACATTCAACTGACCCAAGGTCCTTAAGAAAGCTGGTACCTATCTAAAGTATGTGAGGGACCAATATAGGTGACATTTAGAGAAGAACAAAAAGTACGAGCATCCCCCCATGATTTCAGAGAGAGTGGAAGGACCTGGTGTCGGATGGAAAGGAGAAAGCTAAAAAGAAAAAAGGAAAGACACCATCGGACCAAGGAAGGTATGTGATACTATCAACAATGTAATTATATACTGATTACTCTTTCTTTTTACATAATATAACATATTTCAAACTTTTCATAGGTTGCCCGACACATCAAAGGCAACAAAGACAAGACTAGAAAAACATGGGCAACACAAACTTGACTCTGGTGCTTATATGAAATTAGCTGCATGAATTGTAAGTATCAATAAATGAAACTCATCCCGACAACAAAATTGAAAGCTGTTTTTGGGTTTTATACTGCTTGAAGTAGGTGTGATCTTATGCAAAAATGTAGGGCTTTGAATTCAACAGAGTTCCCACAGAAGAGGACCTGAAGATTGCCTTCTATCAAGGCTATGGAGCTGTGGCTGAATGCCTAAGAGTCTTCATTGGACAAACACAATCTTCCACTGCATCTGACACACAAGTAAATAAACTCAATAAAGTTTATTTAAAATTGAATACTTGTGCAATCTATTCAATATTAATTTCCACCATAAAGTAATTACATGCCTATTTGATTTAAACATTCAAGCAATGATAATACTGCACATGGCATTGGAATGCAGCCTAGTGAGGGTGGAGCACAACCTACAGATGAAGGTCATGGTGTGCATCCCGGTACTTTAAAGCATGTAGAGCATGATCAACATGTTGAGCATGATCAAGCTAGAGAATATTAGGAACATGTGTGGCCCCATCAGGTAAAGGGGACCACTCTAAAGTTATTTTAAACATATTTAATTGCAATTGGTGTATTAATTAATGTAACCTTTCGTATTTCAACTTTAGAGCATGTAGAGTGTGATCAACGTGTTGAGCATGATCAGGCTAGAGAAGATCAAGAACATGATGTGGCCCCATCAGGTAAACAGGACCACTCTAATGTTCTTTTAAACATATTTAATTTCAATTGGTGTATTAATTAACGTAACCTTTTGTGTTTCAACTACAGATCAGGATTTAGAGGGTGTTCAACATGTTGAGCATGAGTCTATAACAGAAGTTCAAGAACATGATGTGGACCCATCAGGTAAAGAAAACCACTCTAATTTTCTATTAATTAATGAAATATTTGTAACAATAATAATAAAACATATCAGTTTAACATTTCTTTGTCATTGTAGCAGACCCCCTACAGGGGCGTCCACATCGTGAGCAGACAACTAGGTGTACATTAAGATCACTAGCAGAGGGCAGAACAACTAAAGGGGGCATAGATGATTTAGAAAACGATACTCCACTTCAGATTTTTTTAGCTTTAAAAAAGAAACAAAAAAAAGTGATTGTAAACATATCATGACAACCATATTTTTGATAATATGTAAAAACAAAAAGAATGAATATTATATGT
>VDFB02146211.1:0-11032 GCA_007258455.2 Sequoia sempervirens | reverse complement strand
CTTATGGTGTTTTTCCTTCAAGTTTAATTTTTTCACTTGGAATGAAGAAAGTTCTTCATACCAGAGAATACATTTGAGGCCTTGTTGTAACTGGTGGACTATAGTCACATTTAACACTTGTTAAAAATTTTGGGAGTTAAAACATTAAGTAGATTTTATTTGTGATGGACACATTTGGACGGTAGTAACAATAACTTGCAATCTATCAAGACTTGATTACCTTATAACCTGTGAAATTATAGTGATAAAATGATAGATTGATCATAATATCACCTTAGGATCACATCACCATGAAAGAACTTCATCCAACATCCTTATGAGTGCAGGTACCACCAAATAGGTATTTTTTAGATCTGTCTTCCTCGAGCGAGGGAAATTCAGGAAGAGAAGAGGAAAGTGAGACATGTAGTATGTCTAAAAGATGGAGATCAACTAGAGGTCAAAAGATTAGAAGAAAATTATGTAAATGCATGAAATTTTTTCTTGTTGAAGGGGGAGTCATGTTCTTATGATGATGAGAGCATAGGTGATGTCGAGGTGCCCTTGAGGTACAAACATCTACAGAAACAATGGGTACCCAAGGAACTTCCTCCAATAAACACTAATTTTTGTGTCAATGAGAGGATATATCACATAGCACCATTGTCATTACATGGTTTGGGCCTATTTTGCATGGACGGCATAAAGGTCTATTACGAAAAAGTTACTGAATTGATGGAGTATTAGTTACAAAGATTGGATGCAACTAGTTCGATATACACAAAGTATGCGTAGGTATGCACTGCCAGTAGATTATATATAGCTAAAAGATAAGGATCAAAATAAAGGAGTGGCTATGTACATTGATGGAAGGCCAAAAGCATCAAAGAATATTGTAGGGTTTATAAATAGTACATGACCTAGGTCAACAAATAAGCAACCCAATTACATATTCGAGGCACGTGAGGGAAACCGTGTATTCGTATGTGCGATAAAATCAATAACCGGCAGGGGAAAGCAGTTGGGTCGTATCACTACAATTTGAATCACTTAGTTAAACACACGCTACTATGGGGTGGTAATGCATCATAAAAATTCATTTTACCCAACCTCCACTATTAATGACTCTAATAGTACCATTTTATTCTTAAGTGTTTTTTCGTAAGTCCATTGGTTTCCCTCAGCATTATTTTTTATATTTAATTTTCTCTCATAGTGGGACATTGATCATACGGAGAATGCTTCAACCCAGAGCACAGATCCTAATGTATCTTTAGGTGCTTCTACCTGACAGGTTTACCTCATTGTAATTGTACAAATTAGATATGAGCAAAATATTCTATTATTATGTTGTTTTCATAAATTTATTGGGTTAATTTCGATAATGTTTTTAATATTCTTGTTGCTGTTGACTGATCGGGGAAAGGCACCAGTAGTAGACAAGATCATCCATAGGGAGGTGCAGTCAATATTATGTGATGATGACATTGCTTATTCAACAAACCCTCTCAATATGATAAGGAAGACCCCAAAAAAATGCAATGAAGAAACCCTTAAGTTATTATTCATAGTGCCTCAAATAGATGAGATAAGAGAGAGGGTTAAAATATTGACTAGGAGATCAGAAAACTTGCAAGTAAGCTGTCATGAGGTCTTTAATTATAACATAAGTTCATTCATAGTTTTATATTTTGTACTCTTTTATGTCATGAACTAAAATATGTGTTGTTTTTATAGGATTTTTTGCATCCTCACGATGCTCCTAGCCATGATCAGGGTATTGCAAGTGCTGCTCAAGGAGTAGGGGTTTGTACAACTGTCCATCCTGATCTTCCTGTGCATACATCACATCATCTGACCCCATCATCCATGCCTATATTTTTGCCTGAAATGTCGGCAACACAGACCATGCAGGCATCTAGTAGTGCACCCTCTGGCAGCAAACACATGCTAGAACATGCGTCAGGACATGTACCTGGGGATGCAAAGGCCACTAGTATTGGTGATATTTTAGCAACATTTCCTGGATCTTCCTATATTACTAGTACGAGAAAATTTTTGGTCACATTTGTGGTGATCAAGGATTTCGTTCCCATAAAGATAAAGGTCCCAAGTACTTTAAAATATTTTAATTATTATTATATATAATCCAATTGAAATTTACTTATTGATCACTCTTTTTAGACTATTGATCCCATGATCATTTTGTAGGAAATGATTTATTTTATAAATATCTAAGTGATATTACATTGGAGCTCTTTGGGCCCACCATACGTACATGGTGGAATGCCCAAAATCAAGATTTAAAAGATGAGCTGATTAACCGTTTAGTTGTGCTCTTCGGTGATAAAACATTCAACTGACCCAAGGTCCTTAAGAAAGCTGGTACCTATCTAAAGTATGTGAGGGACCAATATAGGTGACATTTAGAGAAGAACAAAAAGTACGAGCATCCCCCCATGATTTCAGAGAGAGTGGAAGGACCTGGTGTCGGATGGAAAGGAGAAAGCTAAAAAGAAAAAAGGAAAGACACCATCGGACCAAGGAAGGTATGTGATACTATCAACAATGTAATTATATACTGATTACTCTTTCTTTTTACATAATATAACATATTTCAAACTTTTCATAGGTTGCCCGACACATCAAAGGCAACAAAGACAAGACTAGAAAAACATGGGCAACACAAACTTGACTCTGGTGCTTATATGAAATTAGCTGCATGAATTGTAAGTATCAATAAATGAAATATTGTATCCAAATAATAAATTGAAAACAATTTTGGTTTTATCACACCATAGAAGCAAAATTCATGATCTTATGCAAAAATGTAGGGCTTTGAATTCAACAGAGTTCCCACAGAAGAGGACCTGAAGATTGCCTTCTATCAAGGCTATGGAGCTGTGGCTGAATGCCTAAGAGTCTTCATTGGACAAACACAATCTTCCACTGCATCTGACACACAAGTAAATAAACTCAATAAAGTTTATTTAAAATTGAATACTTGTGCAATCTATTCAATATTAATTTCCACCATAAAGTAATTACATGCCTATTTGATTTAAAGTTCAGACCGCTAATGAGCACACGCATGGCATTGAACGTTTCAAGTGAGGGTGGGAGCACAACCCACAGATGAAAGGCCGCAAGTGTGCATCCTCTATACTTTTAAAGCATGTAGAGCATGAACATGCTGTTGGAGTACATGATCAAGCTAGAGAATATATTAGAATGTCCCATTCTTGTGTGTAAAGTAAATAATTTCAGTTATTTTAAAACATATTTAATTGCAATTGGTGTATTAATTGTGCACCAGATTAACCTTAGAGATGTAGAGTGTGGATCAACGTGTTGAGCATGATCGAAGATCAAGAACATGATATGGCCCCATCCGGTAAAGAGGACCACCCTCATGTTCTCTTAAACATATTTAATTTCAATTGGTGTATTAATTAATGTAACCTTTCGTGTTTCAACTGCAGATCAGGATTTAGAGGGTGTTCAACATGCTGAGCATGAGTCTATAACAAAAGTTCAGGAACATGATGTGGACCCATCAGGTAAAGAGAACCACTCTAATGTTCTTTTAATTAATCAAATACTTGTAACAATAATAATAAAACATATCAGCTTAACACTTTTGTCATTGTAGCGCACTCTCTACGCCCACATCGTGAGTTTAATAACCAGGGTGTACATTAAGATCACCAAAGAGGGCGTAACGTTAGCAAGTATATTATTTTAGAAAAACGATATCTAATTTCCAGATTTTTAGCTTTTAAAAGAAACAAGTTGATTGTAAACATATATCATGACAAACCATATTTTGATAATATGTAAAAAACAAAAGAATGAATATTATATGTTAACATCGAATGAATATGTTAATTAATGAATGTTATATGTTAATGAATGAATGTTATATGTTATTAATGGATGAATGAATGATTAATGTTATATGATTGGGTATGGGGAATTGAGAGTGATGTGAAGGAGGGGGTGGAGTGGATAAATGAGGTTCCACTGTCACATGGTTGGCCCTGTTAAGTAGAGAATATTCAACTATTCTTGAAACAAAGAGAAACTCAATAAGGTAATTCACTTTTCAATATAATAAATGCATCATTTGAAACATCAAACCAATATGTAAAGATGAAGAAAGTGCCAACTTTTCACTATAGTGGCAAAAAAATGATTCTTTATACCCTGAATCCATGCTCTACATCATAATTTGAAGTTGTTTCCATTCCAATGTTCTGAGTTTAATTTGTTTGTATGGATTTGTATGAATACCACATTGTGTTGTGTGTGGATTTGGTTTCAAAGCTCTATTTCTTCTATTTTTAGTTGTGACATAACTCTAAAATTTGACTTTTGTGTATAATAGGTTAGTGGAAAAATTGATAAATCTGAGGCGTTTAGAGGCTCGATTGAGATAGATACATGGATATTTGGATCTTGTTGTTCATGGGAGGCTTCCACTTAACCATAAAATTTTGTACCATATGCAGGTATGCAAATTTTTCTCTACTTACATTCATTCTTGATCATAAATGTTGTAAATGATATTAATGCTTCAAACTTAAGATTCGTTTCATTGTTATAATGATCAAAATGTTATACTTTACTATACATTCAAGCATTATCTTGCCCCCTACCCTTTTCTCTTGCCCTCCTCCTTTTAAGAATTTTCTGTCATAAAAGATTCACATTTTTGTCTCATTTACACAAATTTATCTAAAGTGCTAGGAGTGAATAAAGATATGTAAAAGATGATGGATTATGTCTAAACAACAACTTTCCATCTTATAGCTAATTAAATCCTTAATATTTGAATAGTTTAGAGCTTGAATAATGCTTGTATATGCATGTGTAGCAATAAGGGATCCTATGTGAAGATTGAAATTTAAAACACCACTTTGGTATTTTTCCTTAGGCAGTAAAATGATATTTTGAGTAATACAAACCTACACACACATTGATATTTTTCAGCATTGCATTGAAGAAATATTTTTCTCTTATACCTACCCTCGGCTAGACATTGAGGTATATAATATTGGTATTGGTTTTTGGGTTTATTCTGTAAGTAGCTAATTTCACAGAGGAAGACTAAAATCTTCTTAATGTCCCATCGTGTGTGAAAGCATATAACTACTTGTTGAAGGCACCATTTTGGTATCTATCCAAAAACTGGTTTGTTCTTTTTGATGTTTTGCATGTGTTTTTTAGGTCAGGATGTAAATTGACTCTTCTTTCACTTTCATCTATTTTGGAGGACATGATTGTCCCTATAATTTTATAAATTTATTTGTAACCTTTTATTTTCACTAATCAATTTAGAAACTACTATATTAAGTACCATTTCACTAACTTGTAGTCATCCATTACTTCCATGCTAAGTGGGTTGTGTCTCAGGTGCCAACAACCAAGCGAGCGATTGTGGAGAACTTTAATCTGCTAAGTGTACCCCAATCTTTTCAAGTAAAAGCTCCTAATTTGGTCAGTAATTTTAAAATGGTTAATTAAGGTGCTTCTTAGATCTAATATAGCTGAACCCCAGATTAAAACATGGTATTAGATGGGTAGTAATGATAAACTCAGGTTCCATTGGAACACAAATTATGAACATAATTTAATCGGACTATGAATAGTGTTACAATTATAATTATTTCCTTTACCTACCTTGCATACATAATGAAAAAGTATAGTAGATATTGGAAGTTCAATACATGTCTCATGTATGTGTTAGTATTTTAATTTTATTTAAGTTGTTCAAGAGCTTGATTAGGTCATAACATGTTCTACAAGCTCGCTCTTCTGATATTGTCAAAGATTTTCCTACACATTTTCTCTTCTAATCCAGACGTTTCTTTAACTCCTTCCCTTGTTAGCCCTTGGTTGTTCTGAAGCGTAATGCTTTTTCTATGCATCTTACAGTCTGTCTGTATGATCAGTCATCTCTTATGAAGCATGGATAACTTTTCATGGAATTGTTGTTGTGATTAGACAATTTCCATTGTGAGAATAATCATTTAATTTGTATGGAAGTAAGTATTTTTCATATTATTTGACTTGGTATTGTAAACTTTTCTTTGTAGGATTCTCTAGGGGGGAACAACAAAACTATGATGATAGGTAGAGTTGTACAACACCATAAATCATTTGGAATTATCAATATATTGCTTATAGAATACTTTGTGCAAGTAAAATGGAATGTGCAATGACAAGTGGTCTCAAATTCAAATATGAATATAAGTACATTATACACAAGAAGATGGTATCTATTAACTAAGGATTTAAAAGAACCCAAAAAAATAACAAAATTAATAGGTTCCATCTATTTACTTGCTCTTAGACACTTGTTTAATCATCAAGACCCTCAAAATGTCTTGTTGATAACCAACAGTGTTCAAAACTCCTGAAGAGGTTAGATCAATGTGACATTAGATCTATCTTGCTGAAGGAAGTCATCGACAAGACATGGATTATCAGAGTGAGTTTTCTATCCTGTGCCAATGATTGATCTCTCACCAATGGGTTGGCTTTGGTGGTCATCGCCAAGAGTCTCCGCGATGACATGGTGTAGGTCTATTTAAAACTCCTGAAGAGGTCAGATCGGTGTGACATTGGATCTATCTTGCTGATGAAAGTCATCGACAAAACATATTGACTATCAAAATGATTTTTTCATCCCGTAACATGATTGATCTCTCACCCATGGGTTGGCTTTGATGGTCATCACCAAGAGTCTCTGCGATGGTACATTTCAACGAATATTTAAAAAAAAAAAAATCTGCATTGTTTTGTCACAATTTCGACTTAAGGTTGTCATGCTCCACAATTTTTTGCTAGAAAAAAAATCAACAATTTTTAAATTTTTAAATACATTAATTAAGCTAATTATTACTATACATGATTAAGGTGAGGGATATAACTAAGATGCACACTATACACCATTGCAGGTTCACCACTTAACCCAAGTATAGAAGTTAAGGATTTGGTACAACGACCACTAGGTTCAAATGGGTTTAAAGAAGGTGGAACATTCATCAAGTTACAAAAAGGCTAAGGTCTCTTAAAGTTGTCTTGATTTAATCGTAATGATGACTCTATTTACTCAAGTTTTAATGTTTCAAGATAATAATCCAAATTAATTTATATTGAATAATAAAATGTTTGTCCATGAGAAATTTTGATCCCAATGATAAAAAGTAATATTATAAAATTTCCAACATCATGCCTATATTAAGACATTAGTCGAAACAAAGGATAATATTATGTCGAATCTCAATTAGAAGTCTTGCTATTACTTCCTTTACAAATGTAAAGATATTAGCACCCATAATATTATTATGATAAAAAAAAAACCTGCCATCATTATTAAATCTCATTGATCGAAAACAATAATACTATTATTAAGTATAAATTTATCCTTAACACTATTATTATTTCCATTGTATGAAAATAATAAATTATTATTTTGAATAATAATATTTTCACATTTAAATTTATCTTTATCAAATAATTGTATTATATAAATGAATCGAAATAAAAATATTATATTATTGATTCACCAACACTTAATCATATCATTGACCTACCAACATAAATTTTTCGTGAGAGATATTGATTTTTGAGAGTTATTTTTTTTTGTATGCCCAAGGAAAAGGTGATTTTCTTGACTTGACCGGTATGGAGATTAGAGATGGTCTTTCATTTATTACTGACAGAGATTAATAAATAGTAATGTGCCAACACTAACCTCCATACTTTCTTTCATGGAAAAGAGTGCAATAAATGTTGGATTGAAAAGCTTGCATTAATATTCTTCTCTTCAATGATAGTAGGCAGTAATTGGGATCTTAGCAAGATGCACCAGAAAGGAGGTTTATTAGTGACAAAACATTATTTCTACAAATATACTTCCTTTGATTTATGATCTATTCATTCAGAGCAGCTTATGCTGATAAATATATGCATGTGTATATTCTTGTATTATTTTAATCTTTAATAGCAGTTATATTTTTAAATACAAATTTATTTTATTGACAGAGATCCGTTTCTAGCTTCTTTTTTTGTTATCTTTCCTGCAACCATACTATGGGATTGTTTCAATGGCAGGAGGAACAAAAGGATAATTATTATGTCTTCTCATGATTATATTTTGGTCCTCTGTTGATATATCTAGCAGCCAGCAACATATTTTGTTTAAATTTAAAACTGTTTTTCTTTTAACCCTTCCCAGCATAGCTGCCCAGAGATTTATTAATATGTGCTATTTTATTTTTATCTCACAGGAGGGGTTCCATTTTATTTTACAAGATCTATATTTTACAAACCAAAAATATATATCTTTCTCCTTCTTTTTTCTTTAAAAATACAGAGCACTGGATGAGCAAATCACGTTGTTGCTGCACGGAACAGACACACAACAGATTGCATATATTTTTGTTTTGGTTAATCTTTAAAATTTTAATAGTTTAAATTGTATATATATATATATAATTAATGTATATATTATATATTTCATATACGGTGTAATATATAATATGTATATATTATATATGAATACACCATAGTGTTCAATCTCTATTATATTTTATATTTAAGAGTATAAATATCAATGTATATGTATTTAAAAACATGAGTACTTAATATCTCTCTTTCCTTATTTATATACTTTAATATTTACATATATATTAAATAAAAATCAACTTTATAAATGAAGAATATGTATATTTACATGATCTTGCACAAAGATGAGTAAAATGAGTTGTTCATTCACTTTAGCAAAGAGGTTAGCAAATATTTCTTCTTTTTGATGATAATCTTTCTCCCACAAATCTGATTTCTTTAGCCACTCTTAAATACACATAATATATTCTCATTCCATCACAAGAAGAAATACACTTGAGTTTATATATATATATATATATATATATATATATATATATATATATATATATATATATATATATATATTTTCTCATACCAATGAAAGTAGCTCTTTATTTCCACCACTTCTTTTTGTACAAGCACATAGAATACTTTTTCTATTGCCAATACAAAAGGAAACTCAACTAGATTGTTACAATTTCTCCTTCATTTTCAAAAGATTTCCTTTCCTTGTCCTATACATTTCTTGAGTCAATTAAAGTTTCATACAGTGTCTTGTTATTCATAGAAACAAGATACAAATCCTATTATCTAAACTTTCCATATTACAACTTATACATAAAAAGAATGACACAAATAACATGTCAATGAATAAAACTTGCAATAAAAAAAAAACATGTTTAACATTTAGGATTTGTTTTCTTTTGTATCTTTCTTCTAAAACACAATACTAACTTTCAATATTACCAACAATATTTAGGAATACCATAAATCAACACCCAACAGGATAAGGGTTGCTCTTTTTTGTTAACATTGAGAAGCAAATGATTTACATGCGAATGCAATGACCTTGCTCTCCACCCTACCTTAATGGCATCATGAAGCCTTGTGGGCTCTAGCCATACCCCTGAGCAAGAACATTAATTTAGACCCAAGATGAAGGGGTCTCTACATACACCTCAAGAGATTTAAAATATTGAACAATAAAATCACTTCTATCAACATATGCATTCTACTCCAAGGAAATAAATTTATATATCCTATTTTTTCATTCAAACACATGTAAATACATAAACAACACCACACAATGAAATAACCAAGTATTGCAAGGAGAAGAAGACTTATCTTTCTACATAGCTTGTAGGGATGAGTCTCCTTTCTTCCAACATGAGACCAAACTTGAATCCTTAAACTCCAATGTGCAAGAGCTTCCTCATTTCCCTCTTTTTCTAACTCTCTTTCTCTCTTCTAAATACTTAACCAAAAATTCTTCCAAAGAAGAAGTGGGTAACAACCCTATTTTCTTTTCTCAACAAAATATAAAGGGGATTCAACTTGAATCTCTTTGAATGAGGGAGTGACACTTGTCACTCTCTCATTCAATCCTCAAGCACAATCTCCCACAAGTGCTCACACATGTGTGAGCAAGTTTTAGGGAGATGGGAAAGTAAAGAGTGTACTCCACTCCATCTCACTTGTCTCATCTCATAAATGAGTTTGAGAGTCAAAGCACTCTTCCCTTACCCTACGATCTTCCAAATCCGTCACCCCCTTAAATGAGCAATAAATGAGGGTCATATCTTGGATATGGCCCAAGATATGGTCATAAATAGACCCCCAACCCATAGGTACTTGCCTTAGGGTATTATAAAAGGTGAAATTACATAAAATAATTATTTTTAAGACCTCTTAAAAGCTCATGAAAGAAGGAATTCGAATTTTTAACTTAACTAAGAGTCCTCAACCCTAATTTTTTACTCACACAATAAACCACTTATTAGTAACACTTAAATATCTCCACAACTTGCCTCACACCTAAACTCCACACAAATCACCATTATACATAGGTCTTAGTCCTCAAAAATATTTCCTAGATTCTAAGGTTCTATCTAGATATTCAAAATAACTAAACCACAACCATAGTACTTACTTGACCTTTAATGTTAATTCCATATTGACCCACTTCCTTTCCTGCACAACATAATTGATCACAGTTAGACCATAATAATAAACCACATTAGTTGAAAATCAAATCCTCGTAACTTTATTCATGAATCATTTACATAACTAATTACTCATCCATTGTAATACGACACAGTTCAATTATCTTATTTCAAATTTATCTTATAATTTCAAGTCATATTCAATAATTCACATGCACATACATCATCATCAAGTAAAATAATGATGATATAACATAAGATAAAATAAATACAAGGTTACTGTCAAACAATCACCTTATTTATCACCCGAAATGTATCTAACCATCTATTTAGGAGAAATATATAACAATTTAAGGTTATATTAGTCACATGTGAGGCAGGGTCTTACAAAGGCCACCGAAAAATCACTGAAAAAGTCTGACGAAGTTTCTATAGCTGTGACAAAGGCTTCATCATAACTCCATGCCCATTTCATTGAAATGGTGACACACTTC
>VDFB02146210.1:0-17407 GCA_007258455.2 Sequoia sempervirens | reverse complement strand
CATGCAGTAGTTCTTGGAGCAAAGTGACCTCCTACAGCTCCATCATGGAACTCATAAAGTACCTTTTCAATTTGATCACTATGAATACATCTTAACAAAACACCATTTAGATCCTTTTTAAAAAGAACATTATTTACCAACACGTATGGTATGGACTGCAGTCTGAAGTATCTTCTTTTGGCTCTGTTCAAACCTGATGGACACTCACCGGTTTGTAAAAAATGGGTCATGTCTTGAACCCAATTAATTGTTATCACAGGCACATCACCTTGAGCATCCTGAGACTCATTTGTATTAGCAAAAACAACATCCTTTTCTAATTCAATTTCACTGATTGAGCTTGTAGCAAGCTGTTCATAGAGACCTTTACCTCTAACCAGTTTGGTAATCTTGATATCCATATCATATTCCATAACCTTAGTGATCCACCCTGCTCTTTTTTCATTCAGATCTTTACTCAACAAAAATTCCTTCACATTTGAGTGTGCAACCAGAATATGAATTTTGTTGTTTGAAACTAGAGGCTTAAACTTCTTTAGGCTTCTGATCACAGCGAGAACATGTTTTTCAACAAATGTATATTTCTCTTCATAATCGGCAAGTGCTTGACTAAAGAAAGCTATTCGCTGCTCTAAATTATCACTATTTTTCTGTACCAGCATAGCCGAGATTGAACCAACACTACCAAAAGCATATAAGAAGAAGTCTTTAGAAAAATCTGGATTTACTAGTGTTGGAGTTGATGCTAAAGCTTGCTTGATTTCTTCAAAACTGCGTTTTGCTTCTCCAATCCAACTGAAAACTGCATTCTTTTTAAGCATGGCGGTCAAGGGTTGTAGTAAATTCGCAATATCAAGAATGAATCTTCTCATAAAGTTGATTCGGCCCAAAAAGCTCTGCAGACCCTTCTTGTGATTGGGTAATGGCAACTCAAGTATGGCTTTGACTCTTTCAGAGTCAATAGTAATTCCTTGCTTTGACACTATATGTCCTAATAATTTACCTTCATGAACAACAAAGATACTCTTTTTTGGATTGAGAGAAATACCAAACTCTCTGCATTTTTCAAAAACTTGTTTAAGGTGTAACAAATGTTCATCAGCGTTCTTAGAATAAACTGTAATGTCATCTAAATAAATTAGCACAATCTTATTAATCAAACTTTGAAACACCATATCCATGGCCCTTTGAAACATGGCACCATTGTTAGATAAACCAAAAGACATCCTTTTGTATGCCATGGTGCCCCACTTAGTTGTAAAAGCAGTTTTGAACTGATCCTCCTCTTTAACCAGCACCTGATTATAGACCGAAAAACCATCTAATAAGGAAAATCTTTCAGAACCAGCAACTACTTGTAAGATTTGTTCCATGGAGGGCAGCGGGTAGTGATCTTTCAAAGATGCTCGGTTAAGATCCCTAAAGTCTACACAAAGTCTTATTTCACCATTTTTCTTCCTAACCGGCACAAGGTTAGAAACCCATGAAGTGTGTTTAATAGGAAAGATGATACCCCCCTCAACTAGTTTGGTTAACTCTTTAATCATTAAGGGCTCAAGCATAGGATTCAAGGGCCTTTGTTTCTGCCTTACTGGATTAGCATTAGGTTCTAACTTAATTGTGTGCTGAGCAATATGGGGATCAAACCCTTTCAAATCTGAGTATTCCCAAGCAAACACATCCTTAAAATTCTTGTATAAGTATAGATTGTTTACTCTTCATGTGAATTTATTTTTTTTTTTCCTATCTTGAGGTTTACCTTTGAAAATCTCTAGTTCTTCATAATGTTCTTCTTTGAATTGCAAGCCAACTTTACCCTTTTTAAGCTAATCGTCAGTACTGAAAATATACTCTAAGGTAACAAGACCTTTGGGTAACTTATTTGTCCTTGGCTGTATGACTTGATCATCATACTGTTGCTTAAGTTTTGCTTGATTAACCATGGAGGCCAGTCTTCTTGAGGAAAAAGAAAAGGAATTTTACATTTCATGGATTGTCTAAAAACCAGGTGAATGTTGTTATCAGGAATTGATGGCCTAACTACAACTTTCACATACTGTTGTACTTTCTCTTTTCTAATGTCACCTAGAATATCAAACTGTGCTCCAATGGCTACAAGCCTATCAACATGTTTGTTCTGGTTCCTTGGAATAGATACTAAGTTAAAGGCATCAAATTCCTCAATCATATTCCACACTTTGTTTCTATAAGACTTTAGTGTGTCATTTTTAGCAATATTCATGCCTCTTATTTGATTGACAATTAACTCACTGTCCCCATAAACTTTCAAGTGGGTTATTCCCCTCTTCCTTGCCCACTCAAGACCTTGAACAAGGCCCTCATACTCAGCAGTGCTATTAGAGCATGCAAAAACAAAACATAATGTAGAATAATACTTATCACCTTATGGAGATACAAGCATTGCACCTCCTCTAGCTCCATTTTTGCTTCTAGAACCATCAAAATGCATCTCCCATAATTCATTCTGCTGCTCAAACTAACTTTCTGCACTTCTTTCAAGATTTGGCATTTTTGTCCCAGCTTCATGCAATACATAATTGCCTAGACCAACATCCTGAATAAGCTCATTTGGATTATCAATCACATTCTTAGTTGCCCATTCATTCAGGAGTACCTCAGGTACACTCACAACTTGTAACTCTTGTGCTGAAGCAAGTTCAGTATCCTTTAAAACAATAGAATTAAGATTTATAGCAGATGGCACATAAGGTTCGATGTGATCCTTGGAAAGGGACTCAGAAGTTATAGTTACCTTAGTACCATACCTGGTCCTAAAAAGCATATGGGACCAATCTAAAGATAAATACCCTCCAATTTTAGCTGTGAAGTCTCTAGACAGGCATAAAGCAAAAAATGGAGGCAAATCTATGACAAACACATCTTGTGGGATTGAAAAATTAGGATAGGCATGTAGCGTAAGATTCAAAATTTTAATAACACCTATAGTGTTTACTGCTGTCCCATCCAATTGAAGCACTCCCCTTTCTAAATGGTTGGTATTGTAAACTAGTTGGTCTGTAATCTTTTTTGGCATTACAGAGCTACTAGCTCCACTGTCTACCATATAGTTATGGACTAACTTATCACCAATGATCACTAAAACATAAAAGGGAGGTGGTTTGACTTCTTTTCCTACCTCTTTGCTGGGCTGTTTATCATTTTCTTGAGGATTATTTGTCAAAACAGTCCTAACTTGACCTATTGGAGACTTAGATTCATTAGAAATTTTCAAACTTGTCAAGGCTGATTGTAACATATCCTTTTGACCTGGGATGACTAATGAGTCCCACATAGACATCATTACATTTGTCCTTTTCATACTATCAAGAATGTTAAAGGGTACTGCTAGGTTTACCTTATGATGTACCTTTACACCAGCATGATAAGCTTGCAAGCATGGCTGCTCCTTCAGTGGAAGTTGTTGATTTCCTTGCAAACCACTAGTCACTTGAGATGTAGATGGTTCTGCAGTTGTCGCCTTTCCTCCATCAGCTACTTGATCAAGCTCAAATGCTCTTTTCTTCACCCTGGTGTTAGCTACAACTGGAGAATTGTCCATATTTAATCCACAAAAATCTTCACCTTGCCAGTTAAGTAGGGTAGTTTCATGGGTAGGTTGCTCTTGGTGTTGTGGAGATGCATCATTGAATGCACTCTGCTGTGAACTTGAGGCATTCTGTACCATAAGTGCCTGATTGACGAGTCCATTCAAGCAAGTGGTTTGATTGTGGGGCTGGTTGCAAGGGTAGCACCACTCATAATCGGCTGCTAAGTTATTTTGAATAGGAACCAAGTCCTTGATTGCACTAACAGGTGCTGGAGCATAGGCCTGAAAAGGTCTTGTGTTCACATTCTATCTTGGGCCCTGGTAAGCTTGTCTACTACCTTAATATGCTTGTTGCTAACCTAGATTCTACTGCTGATAAGGCCTACTATATGATTGATGCTTCTCTAAGCTTACAAGCTTGTTACCAAAAGACTGCAATAGGCTATTGATTTCCTGTAACTCATTTGGAGAACCTAAAGCAACATTTTCTTGTGTTATAGTAACTAGAACAGGTGGCAAAGGTGCAAAAGGTGGTATCTACAGAGGAATATTTGCATGGATCTCTGGGAATATAGGCATTGGTGGCCTAGGAGCAAGTTTACCAGCCTGTATTAGGCTGTTTTAAGCTCTAATTGCTATTTCAAAAGCATCTGGTAGAGAAACCCCTCCCATTGATTGTATCATAACAACTATATCGTTGTTAAGAGCCCTCAAAAAGTACAAAAATGCATATTCTGGAGGTGGCCTCACCATTGCAAGGATTCTATCCCAGGTTCTTTGAAATCTGAAATTGAAATCATTCATTTGCTCTTGTGGAGCCTTCTTAATTGTAGTTAATTGTTCCAATAGAGACAAGTTATCAGACCTGTCCTGAAATTATTTATGCAACTTGTCTCCAAATTCGTCCCAAGTTGCAATTGAATTGACTGCTAAGCCCCTATACCATTACACAACTCTTCCTTTCAATGAAACAACTAGTAATCTCAATGCAACATCCTCTTGGGTTATGTGATGGACTCCACATAACGAAGCCACATCTCGCATGTGTTCAATCGGGGTAGTTTGGTCTTCCCCCATGAAAGTTGGCAGACTCTTCAAGGCTACCATTGGAATGTCATTGTGCTGTTCCAAATTCAAGGGGCTCCCTCCATTAAAAGCAACAAAGGGTTGATTCCTTGGAGTGGCCATTGGAGGTGGCTGAAGTGGATTTACTGGCACTTTGGATGGAATGAAAAACGAGACATTTATATGGAATCTCATAGATGGAGGAGTAGAATTGACTCTTCTAGTATAAGCAAATGTTGTTCCTGGCCTTTCTGTTGCTCTGCTTTGTCTTCTTGGTGGTGACAACTACAAATACTTAAAAGGAACTAAGCTGCTCCTTGTCTAAACTCTTCTCATAAACTGTTAAAGGCGTTGATATAATAGTTCTTTCTCTCTACAGAGTCGCCAAGTATGCAAAAATGACTTCTATAAAGCCTGGAACTCGCTGGTTGCATACTAAACCAACAACATAATATGGAACTGGTCCCACTGGGTGTGCCAGAACAATTGTCTCTTAGAAATTTCACCCTATGCAAAGTTATGAAAATTAAGCTTTCTAGAGAAACATGGGATCATTTCAAGGCTGTGGGTCACCTAAGACTGAAATGAACCTTTGGAGAAGGTTGGCTTCCTTTGGTGTCACCTAAACTATCAATTTTGTAAGGGGAAAAGGAGGAAGAGTACATGTAAATAAAACTAAATTATGGTGATACACCGAGTTTGATGAGATCAATAGAATACTAAGACTGCACTTGAAAATCGTCAATGATTATGAGGAAACACATCAAATTCTATGAGCTCCGCATTAATACATATCACAAATAGGTTTGATGCACACACTTTTTCAATAAAGGAAAAATATTTTCACAAAAAGGAATCTATGTGTGACTATTTAAACATAGCTTTGTGATTCATATAATGGTGTTTTTTTACAAAGGAAGGCATGGAACATCAAATAAAGTTATAAAGGAATAAAATAATTCACAAGATGACTTGATCATTAACTTGAAATGCACAACACTTTGCAAGAACAATGATGGAAGACTGAAGCGTCAACAGAGGCTAAGGCAGCTTTGTACTTTATATTCCAAAAATCGGAGTTACAAAGCCTACACCAATTGAGAGAGGATTGCTAAAAATCACTAACTCTTTTGGATGTATTATCTAAACTCCTTTACAAAAAGGCAAAAAATGCCTTATATACATAAAATATCAGCCCTTTAGGGCATACAAAATATCAGTCTTTAGAAAAAACCCCCTAGATCTTTTGTCTGAAATTAATGTTGCACCCTGCATGTCCTTGTTATCCATGTCGTTGAAGGATCATTCCCCAGAGAAGCCTTCAAATCTTTCGTAGCTACCGCATTCATTTTTGGTCCTCGTGTCCTCCTTGAACCTCTTCAGCCGAGCTACCTTGAATGCTTTTGACTTCAAAGCATATCCATGTCACTTAACATTCTATTGATCTTCTTCGCACCGGTCAAGCTGCCAACGATTCCCCCGTAGCTCTCTTTGATTGGCTGGGCACATTCCACATGGATTCCCCTACGGTCAAAAGCTTGTTCAGTCAGAATCGCATCTCGGTGAGACACTGGAAGTGTCTCACCGATGCGATTATGCCCCTCTATAGCTATCAGCATAACATGTAACTGTCGATGAGAGTTCTTATCGAGCTTCAAAAGTCATACCGATATCCCTAAAACCATCGGCAAGACGAAACTCTATCATTGAGACCTCATGTCGAAATCCCCATTCTTTGGAAAACTCCTTCATTTCAGGGAGACTTCGATTGGTCGATGAGAACTTCATACTGACACCACTAGCTCATACTGAAGGCATCAACTTTCCTGTCTGGGAGACATTCTACCAGTAAGCCGGGATGTCACAACGAAGTTTCTCCTTTTTCTCCGTTGACATCGCACTTCACCGAGACATCTTCATTTGCCGAGACAACACGGTGAACTCAAACCTCATGGTCAGGAGTCTTACCGATTAAAAATATCCATTCGGCAAGACTTTATTGGGTCGGTAAGACATTACATTGAGCTGCCTTCTTTAACCCTGCTAACTTTACCTCGGCAAAAACCCTGTTGGGTTGACAAGACTTCATAGCGAAGCCTCCAACCTCTTGGCGAACTCCATTTCCACTTCGGTGAGAGCTTGCTCGGTCGGTGAGACCTTCATCAATCTCCACTTCCTTTTCCAAGTTCATTTCGACATCTCCCTGAGCTCCTCTTCATTCGGCAAGACCCCCGAGTGTCGGTGAGACATTTTACTGAAGGCAAAACATTACCCTGAGACCCTTCATCTTCAGTAGGAGTTGATGCTTTCGCCGAGACATCGTGGCAAAACTACTTTCTTTGGCCGAGACCATGAGTTGGCAAGACCCTTGGATGAAAGCAAGATGTCACGGCGAAGCCACCTCATTTGTCGGCAAGGCTCCATACTCTCGGCAAGACCCCATGCTGAAAGCAAAACTACCTTGGTGAGCTTTCCTCATCTTCTATCGATGAGAGTTTATTGATGTCACCCTGAACACACTCCATTCTACCGAGCTCTACATTTCTTTCAGCGAGACACTGGAAAGTCGGGAAGACTTTATAGCGAGGTCCATTAGTCATACCGATACCCGCTTCCATCGCTAAGACCACACCATGTCGGCAAGACATTACTCCAGTGGCTGGAAGCTACACCGATGTCAAATATGTCAGGGAGACCTCCTACATTCGGTGAGACATTCTGGCGAAGGCACCAACCTTTGCCAAGAGCCCATCCTTTCAGGAAGACATCTTGCAGAAGGAAAAACTTTAAGCTGAGAGCTCCTGGGTGAACTATCGTCGACATGACCTCTTGCATTCGGCAAGACCTTTTGTCGAAGACGCTTCCCCTCGCAGAGAGTTCACCCTTCTTGTTGGGGAGAGATCACCATATCGGTAAGACCATTTTCCGAGGGCACAACCCTATACTGAATGCGTCATCCCCTCGACGAGACACTTGTTATCGGGGAGACTCCTGCCAAGCTTCATTAATGTTGCCGAGACATCGGCCCGTCAGCCAGACATTTGCCCCAAGATGATTTTATTTCCTTGATGCGACCATTTCCCCCTTTCGGCAAGACCACATCTCTGTTGGCCAAACCTCATGGCGATGATGCCTTCATTCAGTGAGAGCCCCTTTTAGTCGGCGAGACATCTAGAAGGTCTTGGCAACTCTCTCAGAGGATTTTCATGCCGAACTTGAACAAGGCAGGATTCCCAACTGAGTTCCCTATGACCTAGCATCAGATACATGACTTTTTCCCTTGTGCGAATGTTCCATTTGGCCTTCTCGAACCTCTGTCACATGATTCATCCCACCTGATTGAGCTCGTTGGTAAAAATTAAGCAACAATACAAAGCAAACAAAGTGGCCAAGTTTGATGGATTTTTGTAGTGTATGTTTAATCCTCATCCCTTTTCCTAATTTATCTTTCATGGGTATTGCACAAGAAAACACTTCAAGCACTTGTTTACAATCCTAAGCTCAAGTGGGTTTATAGGCTAGTGTAGTCCCACAAACTTGGATTTCTCCAAACTTGGAAACTCCTTAGACTCAAGGGTAGGGACACCTTATGAGGTGTATACACTTTCATCTTTATGATAGCAGACAATTAGGGGCCTCTTGGAATGGAAGAATAACCCAAATCACCCTCTCCCCGAAAATCTATGCGTAGCTTATGCAACACTAAGGATTTTTTTCTCACTCAAGGGAGCCATATGGTGGGAAACTATAGGGAACGATGCACATCCCTTGCACTACACTAGTCTACAGTCAAAAGGTCTTTATATAGGATACACAAGGTTGCTAGGGAGTCCTCTAAATACCTAAAGGGTACGTGAGGTCCAAATCCATAGATGAAAGGGAATAATGCCAAACAACTGGGAGGAGAGAGTAACCCACTCTCCAACTTCACTTCTCCAAGGTATAATGTTCTTGGAGGCTTAGCCTAGATTGAAAAAATTCCACTTCCAAGAGAGGTGTTTTTCACTTCACCTCCCACTCTTTATACTCCATTGGAACACTAGATTTGAGGTCATCCCCTAGGGTGATGAAATCCCTAGGAAAGCCCCTTAAAAGGAATGATCCAAGTGTTTTTGATCCTCAAGATCACATGAAGCATGAGGGGAGAGCATACACATGTTGGGTTCCTTGGGATAAAAAGAAAAAGAGTCTGTGATGTTTTTGATCCTCAAGATCACGCTAGTTGTGAGAGGAGAGCATACACACCACTCACTCCTTGGACAAATGAATCTACAAGAAATATGTTAATAGTTTGATGATTTTTCCTTTGACAACCAATTTCAAGCTACAAAACAAGTGGTTAAATGATAAGATGATCAAAGAAATAGATTGTTGGCATGAAGATAAGCATGAAATTTTTTAGCTCTTTTGCAATGAGGGGGTTGGTACACTTAACCCAACAATAGGCGGTGTGGGGGGACAAATGCGATCCCCCGCTGATGGGGGTTCGGGGGTGAAGCCCTTGAAGGAATTTTTTTTGGATAAGAAAAAAGATAGATTTTAATGATTTTTGCCTTAAAAAAGCATTAAAACCATACAACATGCATTAGTAACTAAAAAATAGAGATTAGATGAATAAAATAGCTTAAATAACCACTAAAAATGCCCTTTGAAACAGAGGAGCAACTTTATAGATGGAGTTGTGCTTGTGTTGAGGCAAAGGCACCACTCTGTGAGATAGAGGTGCGACAAGTTAGAGCCTAGGTGTAACTAGTCACTACATAGGCACATCAGGTCTTTGTGCAGTCGTTGACTTGTAGAACAAAGGTGCTACAAGTAAGAATGGAAGCGTTGTAGTTTTCTACGCAAGCGCATGAAATTGAGACCCAAACAAAAAGAATAAAAATACAAAATTTGAACTAAAATGTGAATTCGTTAACCTTTAGGATTAATTTTAATGCCAAAATCAAGATGTGAGTGGTGAAAACTAGTGATCTTGCTTAACCTGAGTAGATTTTAGATTGTTTTTTAAGTTGTGGGTAAATTTTTATCTTATAGCTTAGTGAAATTTGTAGTTGTAGAGAAAAAGAAAGAAAAAGATAATGTTATTAGTACTAATAGCTATAAGAATGGGATGCAAAGGTATATAAAAGCTAAATATGTGTACAAAAAATGTTGAAACAACCCCCTACAATATCAAAGTGTTAGTAAAATGATAAACGCAATGACAATAATTGTTTCTTAGATACCTTGAATGTCGCCTCTTTCCTTATAGAATCTTGAATTTCAAATATCATTTCAAAAATAGTTAGAATTCCATGTAGTTCAGTCAATTTCAAAGCATTCAGATCCTTAGCTTCTTCAATTGCAGAGAATTTAGAATCAAAACTTATAGGAAGAGATTTGAGTACCTTTTTCACAACAACCTTTGCTTTCAATTCTTCTCCAAGACCTTAGATAGAGTTAAGAAATTCATCAAATGGAAGTAGGAATGTGGCAATGATGTTTTTTACATTTTTATATTCAATTTTTTCTTGTGCAACCTCTTAACAAGTCACATTCTATTCAAATTTTTAAAGGAATCAATCACACGAACCATTGTAAAGTGGAATCAAGTACATGGAATTTTCTCAAGAGAAATAAAAAAGAGGGTTTTTGATATATTCACATTTATTTGTAATATTTTCATCTTCTTTCATCTCTAGGATTTCAAACTGAGATCTATGAGTTTGCACCTCCACCTCTTTGACTTTGTTATCACCTTCATAGATGGTCTATAGTTTATCCGCTATTTCCTTCTCTACAAGTTAGATTGCATCACTTTCACAAATTCTAAGTTAGCCAATCCACATAAAATAGTGTTCCTTTCCTTAGCATTAATTTCACAAGCCCTCTTTCCAGATTGATCCTTAGGAGGGTTTTTTAGGAATTTCATATCCCTCTATTACTGACATCTAGATATCAAGCACTAGAGCCATCAAGTAGGACTCCATCCTAACTTTCTAGAGTGAAAATTTTGATCCATCAAAGAGTGACACTTTATTTACAAAAAATCCTTCCTAAGCAACCGAGTTTTCCATCCCATAACTACCTTAAGCTGTTAGGATTTCTTCAAAGGAACTTGGCTCTAATACCAATTGAAGGGCACATAATCTACTAAGAGAGGGGGCGAATCAGAAGATCTAATCAATTCAAAATTCTCAACTTCAACACAAAATATCAAATCTTGCAACTTGAATCTTTATTACTACTAATTAGGAATTGAGCACGCATTCACACAATTGAACACCAGATGTATGTGGAAACCCAAGATGGGAAAAACCATAGTGAGAATAAACACTTGGAACTACTATCCAAATCCAACCTCACAAAGTAGAAACATACAAGTGAATATTACAATATAAAGTAGGCACTAACCTACCAGAGACATCAGTCCCTTGATATATTTGTAGGCTCCAACCTATTGGAGACACCAATCCCCAATATAATGAATTGAGCACTAACTCAAAAAGTAGAACATAGTCCTACCAAAATACACATATAAAGCTTGTGAATTTGCAATACAACATAACACACTTCATACATGTTCCAGAGTTTCCTCAGACACTCTTCTACTCTTCACATGATCTTTTGATGATATTGCACAAATTGGAATGCAATTATTCATCACCTTCTCTTCAATTTACACATGCAACTAAGTTTTCTTCACACTAGTGTAATTCTACTTGACACAACTCACTTAATGCATCCACATAACAAAGAAATATATACATGACATTGCATTTACACTCTTCCATGTCAGTCAGGGATCCACAAACAACCAAGATGACATAAGGTGGACCTAAATTCAAAACACATGAAACATGTAATATGTTGGTCCAAAACAAATTTTCTTGCCACCAACAAAACATGATGTTGTACGCTACCACAAGGACCTTAATCAGGTCCTATCTTAACACCACATGCAAGATTTGAATTTTGCACACTACTAGCCGTTATTGCACATGCTGAGAACACCAATTAGATGATAGATAGAGACAAAAAACCTTCTGTCACTTCAAAGTTTTTTAATGCTAAACATATCCTCTAGACACTCTAGAATATGATAGAACAAGTGTAGGCATACTCTCCTTTCAAACCGTAGAGCCTACAATGTCTCCAAAAGGATGACCTAAGAAACACTGAACCTGATAAATACCAAGCTCAAGCATTCTGATAGAGTCCTCTGGGCCACCACTATCATAGTGAATAGATAGATGCAAGATATTGTAAGCATACAACAATCACACCAACCTCTAGAAGGCAGTCATGTCTCAATAAAACTAATGATGTATGTTTCTTGATTTAGTGATATGATTGATAAGACAACTTTTGATACACAACATACTACCAAAAATATAGCATATATTTCTACAAATCTCTACAAATCAAAATGATAAGTTGAGGGGAATATAATGATAATTCAAGTACTCCTACAATCTTCTTCATCAATGACAACCTTTGACATCAATGAAAACCTATGTCCAACACTAAGTAGTTGCAAGAAGGGAAATTATACAATATCTGGTCAAGTGTGAGAATTCTCTTGTTGAAGATGCTACATATGAAAATGAAGGTTTTATGCAAACACATCCACAATTGATCAATATTGAGGATGCCACTTTTAAAAGGGAACATACTATTCCCTTAACCCATTGATTATGTTGAGATATATGTAGTTGACTTGTGGCTAACATATCTCTTAATTAAGTTATATAATCATTTATATAATCTTATATAGGTAGTTTGGTTGGCCTAGGTGGCATCCAAGGCATAAGAGTGGTATATATAGGAGGTAGTGAGTAGTAGTTGATCATCATATTATGGATTCTATTTCTTGTTGAGGATTTTTGGAGGTTTTCCCCTTCGAAGTGGCTTATTAGTGAACATTTGCAAGTATTTCTATTATATTTTTAAATATTTATTGTTGGATTCTCCTATTGTGCAAGTTATTTCATTACACTCAAGCACACTTAGCTATGGAGTTTCTCCCATAATAAAGCTCACTCAACTTGTTACACATTTATAAAACCTTTAGCAATTGTTATACCTTATAAACCATTCTTATATAAAATGATTTATCATATTTATATTGTATAGTTTTGAGTCCATCTTCATCAAAACATATTTTATGAGTGGTGATCCATAAAAACCCATGCTAATAATATTCAATTGCATAACTTGATTCAATCTTCATTAGCTTATATAAATTATAATTAGTGGTTCACAAGAACCCATCTTTGTGAGCATGATTGCTCCACTTATCACTCATTGCATCTAGGTGATGGTTAAAAGGATGAAACATTACTTGATTTTTTGGACACCACCTATCTAAATGATACTTAAACTCAACCATGTTGAACTAGAGAGTTTCCCCTACAATCAACCTAAACCTTTAGCAAGTGTTGTGCCTTATAAAAAATTCATTATAGAGATCTATTGTGCCCAATCAATTTTTTTTGCTTCATTAAGGAATTTTGAAAAGAGTGGTAAAAAGTCTTATAAAAATTATTGTCAAAAGTCAAAATTTCTAAAAATAGACTTGAGTCAAGGTTTTCTAGGTTTCTTTTTAAATGGATACCAGTAAAATTTTCTAAAAATAGAATTTTTGTTTCTAGGGCTCAAACTAATTTTGATTGGTTGAAAATACTTCTTGATCAAGCTAGTCTAGTTAGAATCGTCAAAAGATCAAATTTTCTTTGGTGGGTCTATTCTGCTTTTTCAGAAGGTAAAACAGGAGCTCTGAGGTCATCAATGGAGGATGGTCAACTACCAAGTGATAAATTCGAAGTCTCAATGTTGAATAGATGATGTAAAATGACAAACATGCCCACAAAACAAAGAAGGGAAAAAGTGAAAATCTTGAAAATTGTGAATTTTTTTCTAACACTGGAGATGCTAGGTGCCCCTATCCAATCAAGGCACCTAACAGTCAATTCCTTAGAATATTTTTCAGTTTCTAACATTCGATGCATGGTCAACAATGAACACACCTAACGAACATGAAGCAAAAGACGAAGAGCAAAGTGAAAGGTGAAAATCATCAAAATAAAACTAACTCTAGAAGAGTTGGGTGCCCTTGGCCAAGAGGGGCGCCCAAGAGTTCATGCCTAAGTTTATTTTTGGTGTTTCTTGAAAAACGTGCAAATCTTTCTTGTTAGCCCAATTCAAATCCAGTCAAAAGCAGCTTTAGGGTTGTGAAAAGCTGGAGATCACTTCAATTATGTTCAATATTTTCAATGAATCCATCATCCAGTCTTGAGGATCAATTAGATGACCGATATTGCAGATCGAAGGGAGGCAGAAACATGCAAAATGAAGAAAGTCAGAAGAAAGTTGAAAATCCTCAAATTTTGGCTAAGTTTGGAGAACCCAAGCACCCCTCTTGGGCACCCCTGGCCAAGAGGGGTGCCCAACTTCTCATGCCTTTATTTTTTTTGCGTTTTTTAGAAAATGTTCAAAACTTCTTCATTAGCCCTATTTCGACTTTCAAAAAATTGTTAGGTACAATGTCATAGGCTAGCAAAAGGTACCATTCAACTCATATATGATCAAGCTTGACAGGATTACTGACTTTCAGGCCCTATTGTTCACCAACTGTCTAAAAACAAAGATCAAATAGGGGTCATTGGCTTCACGTGAAATGAAGAAAGTAAAAAAAAAAAAGAGGTGAAAAATGGCTAACTTTGGTGATCTTGGCAGCCCCTGTCCAATCAACACTCCCAAGTCTTCAACACTTAGAAATTTTTTGACCCTAGTTTAGTCTCCACCAACAGTTTCGAGCGTGTGCAATCATGATTAGATGATGTCAAATGTTGGTATGAAGTTGGGGGTCACTGCAACAGTGGTCAAACATGAGATTGCCATGGTCAAACAAGTTTTTTCAATTGACAACGTTAGATTTTTGGCTCATCGAAGTTGGAGGTAGGCCTCGCCAGAAGCAAAAGCAAGCAAAAGTTAAAAAAATGAGAAAAAATGGCTAACTCTGGGATGTCTAGGAGCCCCCATCCAGTCAACACTCCTAGATTTTCATGCCTTATTCATTTTTTGGATTCCATTGTTCATTGTTCAAGAACACATCCTCACTCACATGCTTTTTTTCCCTACAAACGAGGAATTCACCGTTGCACGTGCAAACAAATTTAGATTTTGGCAAACAAAGTTTCTATCTTCTTGAAGAAGCTTCAAGTTTTAAGGCTTTATAAAGAAAGAACTTTTTCATCTCCAAACTCCATTTAAGAAGGCTTTTGGCTCTTCATATTTTACAGGATGGCATCCAAAGGAGGAAAGATAGAATTTTCTTCTCATCAAGATTTGGAGGCTCAAATAGAGTGTTTTTTCAGTTTTCTTCATGGATTCGAGATTGTCAAGCACATAGGCATGCTTTTTCACGATCCATTCTTCTAGGGCATCACATTTTAGAAACGGGTGGTAAGCTTTTTCAGTTTTCATCCATCTGGGTCCATCTACTTTTTGCTCCTCTTGAAGATTGGGAAATTTTATATTTCCAAAATTTTGCTTTTTCGGTGTTTTTTCGGGAAGCCCTTAACTTTTTCAAAATTTGACGAACTGGGTCTCTTGAAAACATGATTTTCTACAAAACCCAGACCTCAATTTTTTTTTACGAGAATCTACTTTTTGGAGAAAAAATCAACAACATATTTTTAGTAGTTTGCGCAATACTTTTCTGAACATAGGCATGTTCACAATCAAAGTTCAAGTTTTTAAACATGCATTATTCCTCAATTAAAATCAGAAACAAGTCAACTTTTTGGTAGAGAGTGTCATCTTTTGGGGCAACGATGTTTTGTAAGAATAGAACTCAAAAAGAAACAATTAACTTGATGTCTTTTCCAAGTTTAGCTTGCTATTCTCATTCGTGCTTATCTATTCTTTGAGAAATAGGAAAAATCAAATTGTAATAGTTGGAACTTTCCCTGTTGTTTGTTTTAGTAGGTTGTTAGTTAGTTGTCATGATTTAGTTTTAGAAATAAAGCTTGCATATTGGCAAGTCTAGTTGTAAAAGCAAGGAGATTTTAGGGTTCCCTACTCCTTCTTTGTATATAAGTAAGGGCAACCTCGCCCATTTTTCTTTAACTGTTATTGTGATAGCAAATTGGTGATCCTACTTTCGCCACAACTTTGTTATTCAGTGTTTGATTACTTTGTGTAAGAGCAAGTTTGCAAACCTATTTTGCTACAAATTATTGTTCAGTTAATGTTCAATCCATGTCAAGTGTAATCTGGTTTGATCGCTAAATGGTAAGCCTATTATTGCTACAAATCTGTTGTCCCAGAAGTGTAATGGTTGTTAGAAATTTGAGAAAGGAAATTTTATGCCTATTTTGCTCTGATCTACTGTCTCATATTTTGTCTTATGTGTTTTGCTTATATAATCTTTATTTTAGCTTACATCTAAAAGTACAATGAGTCTTTAGATGTGTGTTGGAAGTGAGTTTATTTAGGCATCTATGTTATTAAATCATTCCTTGTTTACTTTTGATTCTCAAGCTTCGAGTTTACTTGAGTTGTCAGAAGCATCATTAGTTTAGGCTTAGTTGTAGTTGAAGCTCTAAAAAGAGAAAACCTTAGCTGTAACACAAATTTTTTTATAACCTTATGCTCTTAACTGAGAACAAAAAGATTAGCAATAGTTTAGTATTCTCTCTTTTTAAGCATCATCAACAAAGAGGGAGCTTCCCCTCCTAATTTGAAGAGTAGTTCAACTGTGCATAGCTATCCATTTCTAATCCACATTCCAGAGGTGGGAATTGAAACACCAACAAGATCCTTGTTTCATTTATTTTGATATATTAAGATTCAAATGTATAATATTAAGTCATTCTTCATAAATCTTATAGTAGTTCACAAGAACTCTTTGCATCTAGGTACAATCAAAAGGGTGAAGATCTAAGATTTTTTAGGGAGTCACCAATCTTAGCACTATTCCAACTCAAATAGACTTAATTATGAACTTTCTCCCACAATCAAACCAACTCAATTTGCAACCCATTCATAAAATTTTTGGTAAATGTCATTCTATATAAATCATTCATAAATACGACAATTTATTATATTTCTACTTATAGGTTTGAATCCATCTTCATGAATTCATATTTCATGAGTATTCATAAAAACCCATCGTAATACTACTCGAACACACTTAACCATAAAATTTTCCAACATAATTGAGCTCATTATAATAAAAATACATTGATTCTAGTGGTGCTCTATTGGTGAGGAATATGGGCTAGCAACACTTTAGACACCAAATCAATGTAGATAGAGAGAATTAAAAAATGCATAATCACAAGCAAATTCAAGCTACAAATTTGGTCCCCTATGAGATTCTTCTAGTTGAAATAGGTAAAATTCCTATTGAAGCCATTGCTATGGTGTGTCTTATAAGATATTTGAAAAAAATAAGTAGATGAAGGCAAATCACTCACCCAATATTGTCTTTAAAGATGTCTTGAGTGAAAGAAAGAACTCATGGATGAAGTAAACTTGCAGGTGGATGAAAAACAACACATTCCATTGGATGCTTGCCTTAACAATAACAAAGAAATAAAAACATTTTTTGAAGTTTCACAAGCCTTTGTGGGAAAGGACATTATGGAGAAAGAAAAAATATTACCATGAGGAATTCAACCCTTTTTATGACCATCAACAAAAGGCCTATTTAGCAACCAATATCCCTTGAAGAGAAAATATTCTCATAGCCTAGTTGAAGACTTACTTAGATCGTCTTCAATG
>VDFB02146209.1:0-10954 GCA_007258455.2 Sequoia sempervirens | reverse complement strand
CCTCTTTAGGAACCTATCAGTGCCAAGCATTTGCATTGATATTATACCTATCCTTTCTAAATAAGATGAGTTTTAAAGTAGTGTTGTTAGAGGTAATGGATAGTATGCCATTGTCTCTTGCACTTGCTTTGTTCTTGACACCTAGTTTTTGTGTCTTGAATATTGGAGTAGTGGGTCCAATTTGGTTTTGGGTTCCTACTTTAGGTATCATGCTATTGAGACCTTATGGTGTATGCTATGTTTGATTAAATCCTTACTTGCATTTAATATTCTATAATTAAATCATGAGTGCATTTAATTTAGCATAACATACTACATAATAAATCTAAGAAATATTAAGAAAAGACATGTTAGATCATGAAGATATTTATTGAATAGTCTAACAAATATTATTTAATAAATCACATTTCTATCTAACACATAAATATAAAATCCAAAGATGCTCACATATAGATATATATAAATTTAATACATCTCATCAATAGTAATATGTCACTATGGCCTATGACTACTAGATCCCTCAGGTTTTGATGTCCGCACCTGGCAAGAGACAATGGTGTGTGATTGGTATCTACTCATGGTATCCATCTCCCACATAGTTTGTAGTGTCCCACATGCATCGCCCTCGTGTATCAATGCATCTACATGCTCTAGCTCTGTGTGATCTCTATCAACCTGGATTCTAACATTCTCTCTCTATAGCTGCTTGAACTATGACTATAAGATAACCTCTCTCTCAGATATCCAAGTTGCTCAAGCCTCCTCTAACTCCACCTCCAATGTTGATACCTGACCCTCAACTCAATCAGTGCACTTAGATATGCTATCAAATGCTCCCCTGAGCCTCACATAAGGCTTAATAGGTCCATGCACTACACCATGAATTGTGGGAGCATGTACTTTGTGGCAGTAGCCTCATCTGCAGGAAGGGGTGGCACTATCTTGGTAGCCGCATGTTGGAAGAGATCTTCAAGATCTATCATGGGCCCTATGAGATATAAATCATAAGAATAATTAGTATACATCATCATGATATGCATATACATGAGCATGATATACATAAGCATAAAAGCATAACAATAAATATCATCACCTAGGTCTATAGCATGATTCATAAGAATCTCGAATGCCCTATTGCTCTCCCCGTGCTCTTAGACACTAGCACATGTAGAATTTGACCTAGTAACTCATGTGGGAGCTATATCTATCCACTCAGGTCTAGGAGGAATAGCCTCACCTCTATCATTGTCCTCCCTCATAGGTTGGTTGTGCTCATCCTTTGTCACCTCATCATCCTCCCCTCCGTCATAGTCACTATCCTCATCTGACTCCTCATCCCCATCTAAAACTAGGTCTGTTGGATCTATCATCCTTCCTAGCTCTTTGTCCTCCTCCCCTTGATTTGGTAAAAGTACTACAAAGCCCATAGGATAACCCATAAGAAAGATAGATCATGGTTGAACCACCTCCCACCACTCATCATACTCCTTTGTCATACTAATGTAGTTAGTGTCAGAGACTAGGGACATGTTTGTGTCCTCCTCCTCTACATCACTCTAGAAAAAATCGTTTGTTGTCAGCCATTTAAGGTCCCCAAGTCTATGGGCACTCCATACTAACCATCTATATGAAGATCATAGTACTAGTTATCTATGTACCTTCCCAAACTATCTCATGGTGTGATCATAGTAGAAGGGTCTCACTACATGATCACATCATCCCAAGAAAATTCTATCCCTCTACATCTACCTCATCTATCTTGTAGTGTCTGGCTAGAAGAGCTCCATTAGATAAGGTCTCCATATGATATCCTTCTCCCCTAGCCTATCAAATTTGACTCTCCAAAATTGTACATAATTATGCTACCATGATTATCTAAGTGGATAACTGAAGGCCCATTGGTATCCCACTGTGGTAGTAATAAAAAATCCTCTTAGTTTGGTATAGGTAATGTGCTCTAGGCACCAGGTCTATAGTAAAGTGTAGTGAAGCATGTTGTTCATCTCTCCATAGGTAAATTGACCCAAGTCATAATATAGGTGTGCCAGTATGCTCCAACCCAATGCAAATATGACATGGCAATGCTCCATGTCTCGGATCATGTGCATTAGTCCTCTCTCTAGATGTGCCTTGTGGCCATCAAGAACTAGTACCAATGCTACTATGAAGATCATGATGTGTCTGACGAGTGGTGATTGCACATGTATAAGCCATGCAAGCTTGATGTGTGGCCCTATGATTTGGTGACAAATGGGTCTCCCCAAGAAATACTCGGTGTCAGACCGCATGTCCTCAAATCTCTTTTTGTGTGCTAGAAAAAACCTCTCACCTTGAATGGACACCCATAGTATCCGGTGCACATCCTCCAATGTCATAGTCATCTCTCTTGTAGGTAAGTGAAATGTGCAAGTATCTATGTCCCATCTCTCCGCCAGTGCCATCAGCATGGCATTGTGATATTGCATCACTAGGGAGAGATTGGCCCAGTAGAGGCTTGTCTCTTGGAGGATTTGCATGTCCTCGTTAGGTAGCTAATCGACTAGTTCTTGTAGATGGCTGAATGTTCAGCCGTCCAAGTACTGGCACAACTGAGGTGCAATCTAGTATAGAAAAGAAGAAAAATGTCATTTAAAACATCCTAAGAACTTAAATTTGTGCTTTAATGGTAAAAAAGTGTGCTAAATTTGCTTTAGAACATATTAATGAATGGTTCTAGACACTTTATTCCCTAAGTGGGATACTTTGCGACAAAGTGGGACACTTTGCAACAACCTAGAAAAATGAAAGAAAATCACTCCCTAGACTCTAAATTCATCTAAAAATTTCATAAATACATAATTTTTTTGACTAAATCAAAGTATAGAGAAGAAAAATTCCACTCACACTAGGTTGTAGCACAACCCATGCAACCACCTCCTGTAGTAGTTCGATCCACGAATGTGTTGATGGGCATCTTCTCGGCATGATGGCTCACTCGACTCCAAGATCACTATGCAAAAAGGTAAAAGATAAAATAAATATGAATTACCTTACCTTTATCTTTATATGCATGCATATTTAGGTCACTTTTTGTTAAAAAGGAAAGAAATTATTTTAATTAAACTAACATATTAGGAGCTAGCAAACTCCATTTTCAATGTTGTCTGTTGCATTGGAATTGTGGTTTTGCACCCATTCTCATCAAATGTCTATCATCAGGTGGTATGGTATTTGGAAATGCCCTATGATGGACTTATGCAGTTCAATGTGGTTGGATTGCTACCTTGATACCACCTTTGTAAAGCAAGTGAAATCAAGGGGTGGCATACATCCATCCACGAATTCAATTTTCTAGGAAAGTTAGATAAGAGTATTATTTTAAAGCTACTAATGAATCTGTGATGCATGATGCAATTCATAACATTGTGGTTTTTTAGGTAACTACAGTGGGGGCTTCATTCTCCCTAATGAATCTATATTAGTATCCTTTTATAAAGTTACTCTTTGAAGTACTTTAGCTTGCATATGCATGTAGTGTCATATGGGCGCTAAAGTGGGGGCTAAATGTAGTGTAGAAAAATTCATACCTTTTTAATTTCACACTTAATTTGGACCTATTTTAGCACCCCTTGCATTAAATTCCATTTAGGTCACTTATTATGGGCCCCTAAGACCCCTTTTTGTGCATCCCAAGACATATTTCAATTGTAAACCCAACCAAAATCCATAAACAACCTTTAATCTTGGCTTGACCCACCTTTTAAAATGACAAAATAAGCCTGGTGGGACCAAGACACCCTTGGTGACGTCTTAGTCCCCCTTAGTGGGAACAAGATGCCACCTAGGGTGTCTTAGTCCCCCTTAGTGGGACCAAGATGCCACCTAGGGTGTCTTAGTCCCGAGGGCTTTATTTTTTGGGAATTAAGAGCGAGAAATGAAAATATTTGATTTAATTTGGCATTTTGTTGGCCTTTGGTATCTAATGGTGGGGTTATTAAGGAATGTGGAATGCCTATAAAATTAAGATTCACGCCCATTTTCATCTAAGTTGAAGAAAGTTGAGATAAGTGAATCAATTTTTGAAGCAAGTTTGAAGGAGAGTTTCAAGAAGCAAAGGATTGAAGTCTTGGAGCAACCTTCTATTATATTTTTGTAGGTTTTTCAAGTTCATTTTCAAGTCAAGATCTAGCATTTCCAAAGACTAATGATGGATGCCTATGGAGGATCATGAGAGATTCTAGGTTGGAGATGCAACTAGCCATACATCCAAGCCTAAGGACTTTTTCCTTAGGTGATTCCATCTTCAGTACATTTCATGCTTGTGGCTTATTAGGGTGATTTGAGATCTCCTTTGTAGTTCATTTTTATTTTCATCTTAGGAATTCTATTCTAACACAATTGAATAGGGTTTCTCCATGTTCAAGCTTGCATAATCTTAGACAAACTTAAGATTAGGGCTCACACACATTTCCATTTTCAAATATATGTATTTTCATCAAGGTTTAACTACCAAACAAAGGGTTTGACCAAGGAAAACCCCCAAAAATAATCAATTAAATCTCCTTTGTTTGGTAGGTTATTTATAGGTTGATATCTAAAGATTCAGTGAAGAAGGAACTACAAACATTAAATCTTAGGATCACCTTCAAAATTTGAGAAGTGGTCGATTACTAAAGACAATAGTAAGGACATCTTAGTCATCAGTGGAATGCAAGAGGATTTTTTTTTTTAGATTCTTTAAAATCCTAAAAGATTTTGAATTCCAGTAATAGTAGTGGGACTAAAGAAATAGTAATGGCATCTTAGTCCTCCTAATATTTTGACAACATTTTGCATTTCCAAAATCCTCATCACATTTCCAGACTTCCCAAGTATACACATCCTAACTTTCTATTACTTAATTTTGTCATTTGCACTCATTGTTTGGCTTACATTACTAGGTTTTGTGAGTTGAATGTTAAGTTGTCTTTTCCAAGCTTTGGATTTGTGGTGAACCCTTCAAAGCCTAAAATAACCCATCCTAGGTCTTCCTTGTTGAGAATTGACTCACCTTTGGGTTGATAGTCAATCCAATTTGGGATCCTAGGACATTCTTGAATGACAATTGGAAAAGAGTAGTGTTCTATGACCTAGGTTATAAAGCACCCATTTCCCCCATTGTTCAATTTCCATAACAAATGCATGTATTGTATGTTTGCAGACCTCTTTCTCAAACCAATTATCAACAATATACAATTCATTTCATTCACCAAATATGGAAGGTAAACATACTATTTTCTCTAAATAAAATAATTCCCTTTCTATTTGTTAATAGGTTTTATGCTTAGGAATTTCAATTTATTTTATTCTTATAGGGTTCAACATATGTATATTTCATGCATTCACACACCTGAAAATACACACACATACAATTATACACATACACTCTCACACATATATTCATTTAGTATATAAGTTTATGTGTATCCACTTTTTCCTTTCTGATAGTAAAAAAATTATCATCATAGGTAACTACACCTTTACATATGTATACATTTTGTATACACTTGTACTTATGAAATCACTTACTATTTCATTCTCATACAACAAAATAACATGTATACAAAATAAATTATTTGCAAAAAAAAACCCTTTACTCTTTAAGCCACAACCATCAAAATAATCCTATAGCCCTATGTTAAATATAATCTCATTTTCAATAAACACTATCTTGTTTGGGAAAGCCTTGGTTGTGGAAGCTAGGAAATGGAAGTTGTGTCTAAACAATTATGTTGTTTCTAGCCAAGGCATCAACTATGAAAAAAGTAAGATTTACTTCTTTAATACAAGCTTGGAGCTATAGAGAAAATACAACTATTCTAAGATGTTCTAGTGCTACTCTTTCTATTTTTTACTTTGGGATCCCTTTTACTGTTAAAGAAGTGTTGGAGAGAATTTAGAAAAATAATGGCAGGTTGGAAGTGTAAGATTTTGAGTCATGCTGGAAAAATTCAACTCCTCGCTATTGTTTTGTGAGGTATTCTTGTTTACTTCCTTTCCTTGTTTAAGATCCCTAAGTATATTATTGATAAATTTTAGAAAATTCAAAGAAATTTCCTTTGGTCTAGTACAAAAGAAAAGAAAAAAATGGCCCTCACAAGTTGGGACATGATCTATCTTCGTAAGGTTTGTGGGGGCTTGGGAATTAGAAATATTTAGCTCAACAATAAAGACCTTATGAATAAGGTTGGTTAGGATATCCTTTTTAATGATAAGTATTGGTGTGAAATAATGAAAGACAAGTACTTAAACAATTATTAGTTTTTCAAAAATCTCTCCAATTCTTTGCATCCTCGGGGTTTTATAATTTGGAACAATATTCTCAAATCAAAGAAGTTGATCCTTTTGAGCCTAAGGTAGGAATTGGGAAATGGTTACATGATTAGATTTTGGGAGGAAACTTGGGTGATAGAACAACCTTTAAACTAGTCGATATTCAAAGACCTACTTGGCCCAGATATTAGTCTATTTGAAAGGAGATTTTTTAACTATTTCTTTGAAAATTTTGGGACTCGACAGTGGAGGAAAATTGAAAATTATTGTTATAATAATAAAAAACTGATCTAGAAAACTAATACCCTTCAAAAGACTCTAAAATTAACAAGAATCCCATTCTTTCAAAAAGAGGATGGGTTTAATTATGCGAATGGGAAAAGAGGGAAGTTCAATATTAAGTCTACTTGCAGTCTGTTGTTAACCAACAACCACTGCAATAGATTCTGGAATAACATCTAAAATTGTCATCCCACACCAAAGATTATTTTTTTGGTGGACTCTTGTGCACAAGATAATTCTTATTTAGGACAATTTAAGAAGAAGAGGTTTCCAAAATACCTAATATGTGTATATTATGCAAAAGGGAGGAGGAAATTGTGTCTCACCTACTTCTTCACTGCCCTTTCTTTAAGGAAATCTATGGTCATGCTTTGTAGAATTTGGGCTTCAGTTGGATCATGAATGAAAAAGGTTTTAATTGAGATTTAGACCTATCCTTATGCTCACCCCTTAATTAGGGAGTTGTGGAGACAAATTCCACCCAATATTTGCTAGAGTATTTGGAAAGAAATAAATAACAAAATATTCTAAAACCCTGAAAAGATTGCTAGGGACATTTTTTCAGTCTTGCTCGAAACTATTAGTGAAAAATGTTTCTCTTTGCAAATAGAAAATTTTGAGTTTCCCTCCTACTATGGAAACTAGTGTTGGTAACAAATAGGGGCTACATTTGGACCCTACTAGATTTAATAACTCTAAATTTTTAGCTCACCATAATACCAAATAGAAAACTCCTCTAGATTGAGGAAAAATCAATTTTGATGGAGCTGGTAAAGGAAACCTAGGTTTGGTTAGTGGTAGTGGTATTCCAAAGAATAATTATGGAGAGGTTATTGTTGGGTTCTTTGTGGAATTGGGGGATAAATTTTGTAACATGACTGAAGCAATGGTTATGCTATGGGGGTTAGAATATCCCTCTTATTATGGATAGAAAATTTACATATTAAAGGGGAATCCAAACTTGCTATAGATGCTATGAGGGGGAAGGTGAAGGTGGGTTGGACTATCAATGACATTATTAATGATATTCAAAAACTTTTGTTGGGTTTTGATATTATGAACTATCACATATCTATAGAGAAGGTAATAATGTGGTTGATGCTATGACTAATCTAGGAATAAATCTTGTAGACACTTAAAATTGTCCTAAATGATATTGCACACTCAAATCTTATTACTAACATCATTTTGTCCTAAATTCATCTTCTTTTCGACTGTTTAATTAAATGATCCTAGTTGCTTAATTAAAAACACAATTTTCATCTATTAATCTAATTAATTTAATTCTAGGTTAATTCACCCCCTTTCACACTAATATTTCATCTTGTTTAATTTAATAATGCAAATTATTTAAATTAAATTCCCCCTTATGTCCTCTCATTTAATTGAATAATCTAAATTATTTAATTAAATGTCACTTACCCCTTTCATTAAATAAATTAATTATTCAATGATAATCCTAATATTCACTCAACTTGCACAATTAAAACTTTGTTTTAATTAACTAATTAGCTATTTTTTCCCTCACCCATCCACTTGCATGGAAATATTTCCTTGGAATATTCTCCCATTTGAGCTCTAAAATGGAATATTCTTTCCTAACAAACTTTCTAAACAAACTTTGAAAGTGTGCTTCCTTTGATCATTGTGAGCCATTGATTGGCTCTTTAATCCATGTGATCTTGCATTCTCATTCATTTATGAGAATCCTTGATCCATGCCTTCACCTCACTTTTCATCTCAACCATTGATTGATCAATTCAATATTATCCCTTGATTCACCATTTTCTCCTATAAATGCCTCACATTTTGGAGAGAAATGATCTACCTGCATCAAAGAAAAGTTATGCTTCCCATTTGAATACTATGTTTATTCATCTTTGCATCCATTACTATCTTTTTCATCCATCTTTAGCATAGTTTCACTAATAATAGCTTGGTTTTCATAAATGGAGTTCGATTAGATGCTCGTTTTATCAAAGGGATTGGGAAAGGGTTTCTATTCCATATCAATTTGCAACACCAATCCCCCAATGGGATAGGGTTTGAAGCATTTATCTAGGATTTGTTTATGCATTTCTTTATGGTTTTGTTTAAATGGCCTCTTGGTTAATGGTTTTCAAACATTTCATTGGGTTTGTAGCTTAGTTAGTTAAATATAGCTTAAATTTGTATGGATCTGGTGTATTTAGCTATTACTATGATTACAATCACATTTTGGCACTAGAAGGAGGGTTGGACTAACTATATTTGATGAATTTCTCTTGAGTTTCTGTGAGTTACAAGTTCTAGGGGTAGAGCGACACCTTTGATAGCTATAGCGATGCTTTTGGAATATGGTGACGCCTTTGACTTAGCTACAATGAAACTTTAAATAGTGCGATGCCTTTGAATATTATGATGCTACTAACTTTTGGCTACATCGATGCTATTGATATAATGAGACTATTGACATCATTGGTTTCTATAGATCGACACTATCACATTTCACCTGAGCGACGCATTTGATCGATTTAGAGTGATGTTATTATAGAACAATGATGCTTTTATAAGTAAAATAGAGAGTCAAATTTTTATGTGTTCTTTCAATTTTTCAGTTTCATATACTCTCTAATCTTTTACTAACATCTAGTTTTGTTTTTGTGAGATTAACTGATTTTGTAGATTTGAAAACACTTGAAGTGAAGGAGCATGCTATCATTTGACCATATATTGTAAAAGTGTTTTTTAAACACTTAGAGGATGATATAACCCCTCATATACTACTTCATTTCATGTTTTAGGACCAATAGATTTCAATTGGGTTTAAAATATAAAATGCAATAAATCTTTCAAAGTTGGTTAAAATTGAACCCATACATCCTCACTATTGCGATATTAGTGAAAATTGAACAAATACAAACATACACTTTAGTTTGGTTCTTAAAATGAAGTCATTATTTCCTTTGTGAATTAAAAAGAATAAGTGTATTGTGTGAGTGCTTTGCTTGTGTAGGTCCTTGTAGTGTGTATCCACTCCCCTTGTGCTTCGTGTGATTTTGGGTGAAGAGAAACACTCCAAGTATACAAACTTTGTTTTGGTCACCCCAAGAACTTGCTACGTATCCTCTCCCCTTGTGGTTCATGTGACCTTAGGTAAAGATAAATATAATTTTTCTTTTTTTTTCTAGATAAGGGCTTGCTAATGAGACACATCCTGCAATGGAGAACTCATGCAAGCGACTCTTAAAACAAGCACGTTTATTGGTGAGCTATATAAAGACTGTAAAATCATAAATGAAAGTAGTTTCAATCTATGGTGGGAATAGCATACTATGCCTCATCCTCGTTCGAATGTATGAGTTGAGAAAGAATGGCTAAAGCCTTAAGTGGCTTACATTTTCTCTATACATCTTGGTGTTCACGGTTTTCATTAAACAATTTGCCTTAGTAACCAACCAAGTTTTTCAAAATGTTCTTTGAAAGTGGTGCATTGGAATTTACTTTTGAGGAGTTACTTACCAAGTTCAATTTATGGTTGAGGCATAGAGCTTAAGAGTTCATTCTCTTGTACAAAATTTTGAGGTGGTGATATACCTCTATTTTTTCTCTCCATAAGTTACATGTAAAAGCATCCCTTCGAGGCATGAGGTAGGCCCACCTCAAAGAACATACCTACTCTAGGTTCTAATGATTTCCTTTTGTGAACTTTCCAAGTGAATCTTAGAAGAATATTTACAAAATATCTCCATTACCTTAGATATCAAATACTTTGGTTTAAAAAAAATTCAAACAAACATCAACATGCCTAAGGATTTTATCTTTAGAGGCTTCTAAATATTTAGACTTATATCTTAATTCACACATTTCAAAGTCAACATAGGAGACTATGGCCTTAGCCTCTTGATTTTCAAATAATGAACTTTGTGGAATGAAAGTTGCTTAAGTCATGAAAATTTTAGTTTGAACTTAATTAAGACATCTTGATATGGTAATAAAGCAATATCACTAAATAAAAGTTTAAAACCAAATGGACACACCACACATTAGGATTATTTTCAAAACACATTTAATCCTAAGCAACAAAGTGAAATAAGGAAAAGTATTTCCAAACATTGATTCACAAGTTCTATTTTCTAAACATTGAGTTCTTAAGGTTTTATCACTTTAGAGGTAAAGCATGTTTCTCACTATCTTGGTCCTATAAAACAAAGGTTACTTTTATGTTAAGACATTTTGGGTAAAATATCCCATCCATCTTCACACATTTTACATCCCACTTCACAAAACAACTTTAGAAACTTTTGGACACATCAACATTCTAGACTTAAGCTATCATCAAACCAATCCCCTAACTTACATATATGTGTGTAAATGAATCATTTTTTGTACACTTAGTTGA
>VDFB02146208.1:0-27708 GCA_007258455.2 Sequoia sempervirens | reverse complement strand
TTTCCAGACTTAGATTTTCATCTGTCCTCAGCTTCTCAACTTCAGCTTCAAGGGCGCATTTCACCATGTGAGCTTCAACTTTCATGCCTTGGTAGAATTTTCATATCCTTCGCCTAGCTTTCTATTTTTAGAAAGTTCCCCACATTTTGCATTTCGAACTGATTTCTAGCTCCAGAAGACCTGATTTTGCTTTATTTCAAACCTCGGGACTTGATTGAGATACTAACGCCTGATGATTGCATGCACCTACTAAAAATAGTAAGTACTTGATTTTCCAGCCTCTGTAACTCCGTTTGATTTGAAATTTGCGCCAAGGAGTTTCCTTCATCTGCTTGACCTATTTACACTGCAACCCTATGCTGACTTGCTATTTATAGCATGTTTCTCGAGGTGATTTGCTATTTATAGTAACTGCTCAGTTTCATGATTTCCACAACTCCGTTCGTCTTGAAATTTGAATAGCGCGCCCCTCATCGGATGACTTGCATGTTCACACTGATGCCTAATGCTCACTTGCTATTTTTAGCCTGTTTCTGGAACGCCTTACTATAAATAGTAAGTGCTCCGATTGCCTTCAAATTTTACCAGTGGATAGCCTGAAAGATGCTGATCGCAGTGGGATACACCGGTTTTCAAAAATTATGACTTTTTACCCCTCATTTTAGGTCTTGAAGCTGGAAACCCTAATTTGACCTGCATGCGTATCAAATGACCTCTGTTTGACCTCGTTTCTGTTGCCTACCAATCAATTTGTGATTCTGAAGTGTTGGGAAGTGGCTGCCAGAGTGGATCTGCTAAAAATAGTAAGTTGCTTTCAGTGCGATCATCTCCCGTCAAGACGTCACATCACCACGAAGCCTTGAAAACCCCATAAGAATTCAATTCTCTTCGACATGTGCCGAAACCCCGACAAATCCCAAAAATAAGCCCAAGACGGCTCCTAAAAGCCATGATCCCGGCTTGTAATAAAAGCACCACCTGGTCCGGAACCCACAAGGAAAATGCAGACATGCAAACCCTAAAAATAGCCTCCGAAGGCTGAATTCTTAAAGTCATTATCTCACTTTGCATGTTATATCATCGCGTAGGTTTCAGAAAACCCAGAAAGAATCTCCAGACATGCATCAGAAAACTTCACATATAAACCCTAAAATCTACTCTGGAAGCTAAACCTGCTAAAAATAGACGGTTGTCCTTTCTGGCTCAAAATTTGCCAGTAAGCAACTTGACATGTTTTAAGTGCAGTGCAGTTATCGAACTGTGAAAATCTTGAGAAAACAAATCCCAAATTGACACTTACTAAAAATAGAAAATTTGCAGAATTCAGTGAAAATTCAGAGGGGGCATGCCTGAAGCAGTCTGACAGTAGTGCTAAGCTCAGAAATTGATTAGCCAACTAAACTTGACCTCAAAGTTGTCTAGAAGATGTAAACCCTAATTCATTGAAAAACGCTCCAGACTTGGCCAAAATTCAAACCCAGGTCAAAAGGTAAGTTCATCAAACAGAAGGAACCGACAGAGAGAGAGAGACCGAAAGACCCAAACCAAAAGACCCGAATGAAGCAAAAGTTAGGGGGTCCCCATTTTGAATGGGGCGATGTGTGAAAAGGTCACAGCACTTCACAAATCATCATCATTCCAAAGCAGCCTTGCAAGTCACTTTGGGCTAGATAAGACTTTGGAACAGTTGAAGAGGCACTACTATTGGCCTAAAATGCAAGTTGATGTGAGGAACTTTGTGGAGAAGTGTACCATTTTCCAAAGAGCTAAAAGAAGTAGCACCAATGCAGGGTTGTGTCAACCACTTCCAATTCCCAATACGCCATGGGAATCAATCAGCATGGACTTTGTAACGGGTCTACCTAGAACTCAAAGGGGGTTTGATTCAATATATGTTGTTGTAGGCAGATTTTCTAAGATGGCTCACTTTATACCTTGCAAAAATACTAATGATGCTTCTTACATAGCAGGTCTCTTCTTTAAAGAGGTGGTGAGAATCCATGGTTTACCCCTTAGCATTGTTTCAGACCCGGATAGCAAGTTTTTGGGTCATTTTTGGCGAACCTTGTGGAAGAAGTTGGGTACTAACTTGAGTTTCAGTTTTTCCTATCACCCTTAGACTGATGGGCAGACTGAGGTGGTGAATAGGAGTGTTGGTAAAAGCCCTTTTGAAATTGTTTATGGATTGCAGCCTAGGGGTGTGTTTGAGTTGAGGGATGTTAGTGGCATGGAAAGGAGAAGTGCTGAAGGAGAGGAGTTTGTTGTGGCTATGCAGGAGATCCACCAACAGGTTAGAGACAATCTTCAAAAGTGTGGACAAATATAAGCAAAGTGCAGATCTTAAAAGAAGGGAACTTCATTTCAAAGTTGGAGACTTAGTCTTGGCACATTTGAGGAAGAAAAGATATCCTAAAGGGCAGTACTCTAAGCTCCATATGAAGAAGATAGGGCCATGTAGGGTGGTGCACAAATTTGGAGATAATGCTTATGAGATAGAGCTTCCACCCGGAGTTGCCATTTCTCCTATTTTTAATCTTTCTGACCTTTACCCTTATAAGGGGGATGTGGTTTCAGATTCAATTGCAGGTTCCTCAACAACTCCAGATGATGATTGGATCAGGGATCTTCCTCCAAGCAAGCCATTGGAGTTGGAATGCATTTTGGATACAAAGGAGCTCAAAAAGACAAGGCATAAGATCTATTACCAATACTTGGTCAAATGGAGAGGTCTTCCAATGGAAGATGCCTCTTGGATGACTGAAGAAGACATCATAAAGCATGGATACAATTGCAGGTCTGTCCTCAAGTGGGACTTGAGCTTATTTGCCTTGGGAGTATGGTGCAAGAGCACCTTAGGTTCAGTAGGAGTGCAAGTTGTCATTTTGGTTTTCTTGTGATGATTTCATGTAATAAGGTCTAGGAAGACCATTTCATGTCTTTTGGGGTCCAATTAGAGGTCTTAGTCGTTGGTTGGTGTCAAAATGCAAGAACATGCAAAATTTTGACAAGTTGCTAAATGTGACATGCAACTTTTGATGTTCTTTTTGTAAAAGGCAAATGTAACGTTGGAAGGTGAAGTCTAATGGTTGGAAATTGATGGGGCAAGTTCGAAAAGGTTTAATAAGCCTTGTTCCATCGAGCTTGAAGGTTGTTGATTGAATTTCTGAAGTTTGAAGCAATAAAGCATCTCAATTTATGTAATTCCAACATATTATTTCCTGTTCTTTTGCTTACTACAATGCTGTATGGACTCCTTGTTGCTTGAAGCCAATTAGAGATGATAGGTTGATGAATCTACTTCCTTCTGCAATTTGTTTCACTTAATTTCATTAAGTATTTAGGAAGTTATTGCATATTCTTTCCAAACTGCCCTGAAACCCTAGTTTAGGGTAACAGCGAGCACAATAAAATGATTTTCTTCTCATTCCATTGGTGAAAAATTATGAAACTTGGTGGAATGGCAGGTCTTGATGTGTTCTTTGAGATCTCAAGCGTGTAGAGGTCGGGTTGCAAGTTGGCACGTGCAGAAACAGCTTGAAGGTCTGATATCATCATGTATCAAACCTAAGAACTCATGAAAAGGTGGTATAATGCATTAAAGGAGTCAAGGGTGGGTTGCTTGGTAATTGGAGCATGTTAGTGATGTTTGAAGACCCTGCTAGAGCCAAGGAAGGATTACGGAAGCTTTGGAAAACCTTTTTGAGGTCAAGCCCTAGTGTCAGACAAGCCTAGTCACCAAATTAGGCCCTAGTTCAAACCGGGACAGTCAATTTTTGACCAAGTCATTACGAAGCAACCCTAACCCATTTTGAGATATGTTTTAAATGAGCCAAAAGGGTATTTGAATATATGTTTACATTTTGATTCCTAGGTCTACTCCAAGATTTATGCCCAAATAGGGCTTGCTGAAGTACTAGTAGGAATGATGATGATTTGTGAAGGAAGTCACCTTGGAGATGTGCAAAGGGCTCTTGAAAGGTGTTGATTGGTTGAATTTGATCCTGACTACCCCTACTCTGCATCACGTGGGCACGAATCTGCATGAACAAAGTGTGGAGATAACAAAAGAGGAAGTAGAAAATGACTTGATTTTTCAAATTGACTCTGTTGAAAAAGAGTGGCTTGAATTGATAGGTGTGACACATAGTGCAATCGTCAAAGGTGAGATAAGATCTCAGTTTTCAAACCCTTTGGGTACACTTGAAGTTGATTCTCATGAAGATACAAGGATTGTAGTGGAACGGAAAATGCAAAATGAATGGGAAAGGTGCAACAAAGAGAGGCTGTTTGGAGAATGGATGAAATATGTTGACAATGACAAGATGAGGTTTGGAAACAACAATTTAAACTGTGGAATAATCAATCAAGAGGGGTTCATTCTTTCAACAGTTTGGAATCCAATGAAGCTACCCAGTGGAAAGCGAATGAAGGGGGTCTTTACGAAGAAAAAGTTCGATGAATGGAGGAACTAATCCAGTCAAATGCTGGAAGAAGAGGAAAAAATTGATGGTTGTGGGTTGTTGCTTATAAGCATAAGGGGTATGCTGCAAGTGTTCAGAGCTTGAAAGGGTAGTCCTACTACCCAACTCCCTTTGTGTGCTACACTCACAAACAACTCCCCCAGGGAGCTTGATGTAGGGGCATCGTGAAATTTTGGTTTTGCTCATTTTTGCGGATTCGGTTTTTCTGAATTTTCGGTTTTCCTAGACCAATTATTGCTTCTTGAAACCGTGATGTGGAATGAATGCTTATGTGGCATGAGTTTGAAGTGCATTTTGTTTATGTAGTAGTAAGTTTTGAAATTGCATTCGAATTGGACAATGGAAAAGAAAAACAGATATGATTGACCAAGAAGTTAGAAGGGGAGCATAACTGTTTTGGAAAGAAAAAGGGGAGTCATTGATTCATTGATGAGTCGTTCCAACTGTGCAAGAGGCCAACGAATAGTTCTGAAAATAGACCATGGATTCTTGTTTTGAGAGAAGGAAGTCATTTTTGAGGTTTTGTGAATGAGAGGGCGGTTGACTCCAGAGATATGAAGTCTAATTGAGAACAAAGGACATATGGCTGGGGTGAAATGAATGCAGACCTAGCCGATGGAAAAAGTTTAATGTTCTTGTTAATTGTAGCTGCTCTCTTTGTTTCAGAAATTTTAATATAATACAGTTGTTTTTCCTATCGATGGTGTTTGTCGAACCTTGCAATCTACCAATAGACTAAGGAATGAATATATTGTTGTCGCTTTGAGGAGAATCAGATTTCTTGTTGTGGGAGTAGCACACAAATATTTGGCAATTTGTTCTTTTTTACCTATTGTTCCTTGTAGTGCCTTGTTTACAAACCATTAATTGGCCCGTTTGATTATGTCATTGCCAACGATTTACTCAATTTGCATAGAGTTAAACCAATGATACTTGTATCCTATAGTTGGTGTTTGAGGGATTTGAAGTTCTGTTTTGTTTTTGCGATGGGGAAGCAATTGGGGATTGTCACCCTTGACTATTGACTCAACATGTTGCATTGTCCCATCTTTCTGTACTCGGACTGATTGGTAATTGTTAATTGCACAGATTCTTGTTTTGAGATATTGAAAATATTTTGCAAGTATTAGGTTGCTATCATCTTCCCACAAATAAGACACTTCTTTTTATGTACAAATTAAGTTTCTTGTTTACATTTGAATGAGTTGATGGACACCTCTGACATTCAAGTTGTTTTTCCTTCTATTGAAATGTGAGGGCCTAATTGTTTTGGGAGTCTTAAGGTCTCACTATGAATTACCTTTTCTTGTTCAAGAAAATTCACCAACTCCTTAAAAGATAGCTTTTTGCTAGCTAGATTAAGACATGTGACAAACACAAAAGGTAGAAAGAAATACTCTCAAGCAAATGGGTAAAAGTGAGTCATATAACATAGTTCCCCCTAACTCTTACAATGGTGTTTTGATCTCTGCAACTCTTCTAAAAAGTTCCTTGAATTTTCACCGTTTTGCATTTGCAAACAGTGTATTTGATGCTACAAATGAAGAATTGGATTATGATTTTTGGATTCATATACTATCTTGAGGGGTCTCAAACCTCTTTGACAGTTGTGGCTATTCAGTTGTGAGGTTGAACCTCATCAAAAAACACTAAACAAGATGATTAGTTTAGCCTTCAAATTGGCCTTATCATACTAGTTCTACTGAGCTCCGACTTGTTCAAGTTTAGTGATTCTTCCAAAAAACTATATCCCACAAATCTTCAAACTCAAGTTGAATTTGAAACTTGATATCTTAGGCAGAATAAATATCAGCTCTCCATAGTTGTGAGTCAAAAAGCATTATTTTTGAAGCATCGGAATCCATTTTATAGGATGTTAGGAATCCTTAAATCTCTGAAAATACATGTTCACCCTTATTTCTCCATTGCAATTTATAGCGTCGATGTCACAAATATCATTATTGCAGTTATTTTAGGTGGTAGATGCAGTAATTCAACACATTACTTGTAAATGTGAATTAGAGGCAATATTTATACCTATGCTACACGGAGTTTCGGGGATGGAGACGATAGGGGATGGCGGGACGTGTTTCTGGTATGGGGGTGCTTTTGGGCCATTTTCTAGGGGACGGCAAGGGACGACTGTTAAAAAAATAAGGAAATTTTTTAAAAATATAGAGAAATTTCAAATATTCATATCATAACATTGATAAAGCAATCATCAGACATTGTAGAAGATTAATACATAACATTAGACTTGAATTGAGATTTCACCTAAGAATTAACAAACACATTAAAGAAATTCAAATGCTTTCATTGTGAATGTATATACATATATAAGAATTATAAAAAAATACGCAAAGGCTCTAAGTTTCAAGTATAAAATGACAAAAACATAGAAAATATGACTCCAAGTTAAATGGGCCTTTTGCATAGGTTTTGAGGACTTTAGAAGGACATTCAAATGGGTTTGAAGTTGTTGGCCCTGCTACACTCCCACTGCCTGAAGAACCCTCAATGGCTGCCATACTTCTATGAGTTATACTTCTATGTCTACTTCTTTTATGTTGAACCTCAACTTCCTCACTATCATTACTAGTAATCTCACTACTAATCATGATTTTTTTTGGTTAAGAATTGAAAAGAGAGCTGCAAGATCAAATAAAGGAAAAAAATAAACTCACAATGCCCTTCCTACGTGATAAAAAAAAATTGAAAAAAACTTGAAAAAATGGAAAACAAATTGAAAAACCATAAAACAAATGTAAAATGAAGAACTTACATCTAATGAAGTAGATTTGATGCCCTAGTCTCCCCTTTCTTAACCTGTTCTCCTTTCTCATTTCTCCACTTCTCAAAAGCCGTTCTTCTCTCTCACACCCTCAAGTTTGTAAAATGTCAAAATGAGGAATGTTTCACATAGTTTCCTCTTTTGTTGCACCAAGAGGTTTGGTTTTACTAAAGGTGGGTTTCTTGTGGGCCCATCCATCCCCTTTTTTTTAATTTAAAAATGTGTTTTTATACAAAAAAAATAAAGTAAGATGTTGCTGGGCCATAGGGGATGGCTAGCAGTCCCCGAGATAGTTAGGGGATATCCTGGTCGTACTGGGTACTGCTAGTTGACCCCTAAGTCCCCTGAATCTGCAAAAAACATCCCCTGGAAGTTTTAGAAACTTTATGTGAAAAAAGGGACAGCTAGGAACATTTTTTGGCCGTCCCATGTCCCTGTTTCGTCCTTGGTACAGGTACGAGCCAAAAAAGGAAGGGGACGCATCCCGGTGGAGCATAGATTTATACCAATCACTGCGATTATCTTTATGAAACATTACAAAAGAATGACTTGTACAAAATGTGATTTTATTGCATTTGGCAAGAAAATAAAATATTTTAAGTACGAAAAAGTTAATATAATTTTGTTTAATTTTCTTTTGAATTGAAGCTATATTATTTGCATTTTTTATTTGACCTTAAGAAAAAAAAAATTAAAAAATAAAAATAAAAATTATATTTTTTAATTTTTAAGAAAAATCGAAAGTATCATCCGAACTATTGAAAATGGAGAAAAATATACTCCAATTCAACAACTCTATATTCATCAAAATAGGTGACAAAATTATCTCCATTCTAAATTTTCTCTTCTTTTTTAGGTGGCTCTTCTTCTCTTTGTAAGAATTTAGGCTGGAAAGGCCTAGATACAAAACCCACAACGGTTTTGTTATGTGCAATAGCACTTCCTTCAACTATAAGGATTTGAACTAGCCAAAAAATATTTAGATTTTGTTTTGTCTGTAATAATTATGCTATGATGTTTGTCATTTCCTATTGGCTTTGACTCATATTGGCTATGGCATCATACTAGATATATGTCTTCTCTTCATTTGTCAAAACCTTATTACATCTTTCCACCATTTCTACTTCTATTTCATCACCCTAATCCTATAACTTCAATCCCTCTAATAAAATATAATTTCGCTTTCTTAGGGTTAAATTAAAAAGTTAGATCTAGCTCTATAAGCTAGCAAGATTAGAGCTCTACTATCACTATAATATCCTCTTCTTAAATTTATATCAAAAATTCATTTTTTTGTGATTTATTTCCATGCAACAATAGGGAATAAATAGAATTATAGAAATATAAAATAATAACAATATTAAAACCCTTTGGTGAATCTGATTTTTTAATTGTTGTAGCTTCTAGAAATTTACAAAATGTTGATATACTATACTAGAAGACAAATAATTTTCAGAATATTTTATTGACAAAATGCCCACTCACAAGTGTTGTATTGTTATATGAATGCAAGTGTTGATCAAATGATAGTGGCTGATGTAAAAATTAGGTTGTACAACCGCTTGATCTGATGGTATGATGGTGACAACAATGACAACAAGAAGAATGTCATGGCAGGTCATATGACCATAATAATGGCTGGTTTGACTACCATGCAACAATAGTATAACAGCAAATCACTTTGATTTTTGACATTTTTCCCTAGGCAATCAAATCTAAATTGTTCACAACCTTTGTCATGAATAAAATCCTCCAAAATTCTCCTTATCACCTGAAACTAGATTTAAACTTGCAATATTCAACACCAATGTGATTCTCAAATGGAAACACCTCACTTGGACAAGAGGGATTTTGTTCTCCAATCCCAAACAAAAACCAAAAGATTTTTCATCCTCTAAATTCCTATACACCAAGGATTTTCATCCTTAAATGAAAAAAGAAGCACAAGTACTCAATCTCGGAGAACGATTTGACTACAATAAACATGGATGACCCCTTTCATCAATTTTCCCTCCTTTTATATATTGTTTTTGGGCCTCTCAGCTTGAATTTCCTTTTCCCTCCTAAAACTCCCTCCAAATGTGCTTAAAAACACATTTTAAACATAAGGCCTTGTGATGTCCGAACTAGGTGACCACTTTATTAAAATAATAATGATATTTAAGTTTTCTTTAAAACTAAAGTTACTAGCCCTAACTTAAAATATTATTATCAATCATTTCCCTAACTTTATCGCTTAGCATATGGGAAATGAGGAAATAGGCTATGGGTTCTCCTAGATAATTTAATTCTAAAAAGGGATACAACAATGTTGTTGTTTGAATTTTCTTCCATCTTTTCTAAAGGCATTCAACTCTTTGCCCACAATTCACGACTTTACTTCCATGATTTAGGGTTTTGAAAACTATTTTCCCACAATTCACTATTTTAGACACGTTTCCTCCTTTCCAAATGTCATCAAACATTTTTCTATGGTTTGAACTTGCTACACACAAATCAAAAGGTTTTACTCCTATACAACCTAGTATTTCAAAATGGTAGTCATATAGGGGTTAAGGTTGTAGTTTTCTTACATAGACAAGGATTTTGGATGCTTCTTTGCATCTTTCCTTCCGCATGACCAACAAAGACTCCTTCCACATTATGTAGATTATTTAACTCACAATTATAGAAACACTAATCAAAGGAATAGAATTGTCAGTGCTTTGATACCAAATTGGATTCTTGCAAGGCAATGAGCAATTTTATTATGTAGAGATAATCAATACATACAAGAGAATAATCTATTTGAAAGAGGAAACATATTAACCACCTAGCCAACAAATTCGTGTTAATAATAATGTATGATTATTATTAACATATTTATTATAATGATGTAATATTATTATTGATATCACCTGGACTCAGCAAGTTCCAAGTCGAGTCACCCCAACCGAGACTAGGGGACTTAGACTCAAACTAGGCCAAGTCCGAATGAGTCCTCGCGAGACTCACCTAGTTCAAAAATTACATAAAATTTAAAGTTAAAACTTTTTTATTTATTTTTACTTATTGTGAATGCAAAATGATGTATGCCATGAAGGTTTGCATGGTTTTGGAGGTCTTAATTTGGGCTTGGTGGTAGGGGCACTGCCCCTCGACCTTGCTGGGGGCACTACCCCCAGATCCCCGCAAGGAGTGTTGCCCCAAACCCCTGCAAGGGGTGCTGCTCCTTGACCTTGTTGGGGGTGTTGCCCCCATACCCTTGCAAGGGACATTGCCCTTTGACCCCACTAGGAGGACTGACCCTTGACCCTACTGGGGGCACTACCCCTAGACTCCCACGAGGGGTGTTGCCCCTCAACCCCACTGGGACAATTGCTCTCAAACTTGAGATTATGGCTGCTGCATCATCCATGACCTATCTTAGACACATTCATAGAAAGGATGCAGGCTCCTTTGGGCCATAGACTTCTAGTTATTGCTTTGAATCTCTTGATATTTCATATTTGTTTGGAACATTTGATGTCATGGATTTCATATTCCATGAGTCTTGTATACATTTGAGTCTTTGACTATATATCAAGTGTGTTATTTCTTTCAGCAACTCAGCTACAATTTGCGTTTATACTTATGTGATTGATGTATACTTGTGTATGTGATCAAATTAGCTTCTATTTGATGATGTTATTGTGTCTTTAAGGTTTATTTAATAAAGGGTGCATAAAACAAGTTTTAAATCCTTAAAAATCTCTAAATTTCTTGGGTTTTTCATTTTGCCAAGTCCCGAGTCGAGTCACCCTCACCAAGTCTGAGTCTCATTACTATGATTGATATTACTGTAATAAATAATGTTAAAAATATTATTTCTTGTTTTCTAATATGGCCACATGTGTAACAAATATTGCTTGTACTCTTGGAGCCAAGTGTAGATGAAGCTTAGTATGGATGGCTACTCAAATAGTTCAGGTGTGTGGATCTCAAGAATTATACCCTTACGAGGGTCATGCAACAACTTGATGCAACACTATGGATGTAGCCCAATAATTTGGGACCTTCATAATTTTAGAGTTTGTAGAGATGGAATCTAGGAGCTTGAGAGATTAGGAGCTACACCTTTATGAGGGTTATGAGGTAGCTTGATGGAGTTCTACCTAGTCTAAGAATTGTTTCCAAAGAAAATCTTTTGTAGAATATGGGGTTCTTTGTTTATTTTCTATCACTATGTTTCGTCTTCAATTAGCCTGTTTTTGTTTTTAGTACTATAAGCCTTAAGAGAGGATGTTAGAATATAAGGCTTACCATTTGTAGCAAAGTCATCCTAATGACTTGTGATGTGTTAGTTATTATGTTATTGTTTAGATACAACTCTAAAACTCTTTATAAGGTGATGACCCTTTGTAATCAAAAGACCAGCATACCATAATATTATTTGGTGTTATTTAATGCAACAATGAAGTAATAATCTATATATTTTCACCATTTCAATAGTTGGAACTTTCATGTGGCACTACCACTCAAAATGTGATTTTGTTTTAATTGGTTTTTACCAAGGAACTCAAGGACATGTCCCCAGCCCTTTTTGATGTGTCCCCATTTCCGAGACATCCCAAGGGCAAGGGATGCATCAAGGACGTGTTGATGCGTGTTTTGTGACACACCAAACACCAGAATAAAAAGTGCCCAAAGACAGCTCTATCCTCTCTTGAAAAATTACCTCTTATGCTAAGATTGCTAGAAAGTTCATACGGTAATTCCAATGTTTCGTTTTGGGGGATGGACAAGCTCAATGGATGATGTGATATGCTGATTTCACAAAGGGACCTTAAATAATGAACTTACTCGAAGTAGGGATTTGGATTGATGTAACGTTGAATGCTCTTATATTTTGGGATTTTCAGTTTGGAATAAAATAAAAGAAAAAGGGATGAGGGTTAAAGGAACTTGATTTATGCAAAACTACTCCTACGAACTTAAGAGACAAATGCTGGATAGTGAAATTTAAACCAATCTTTGCTTCGCCAAGCACAGTACTACAACTAGACAAAGACGGTGCAATCTTCAATGGGTTTACGAAAGATATCCTATTACACTATACCACCATCAATTCGACCAATGCATATAGGTAATAGAATTCAAGTCAAGCAGTTTCAATGTTCAGACTAACCTTACACATCAAATTGAAAATCATCCAATTGACAAAGGTATGAACTAATCTCACTATCTCCAACACTATCAATCCTTCATTCATCTAAAATACTTGAAAACAATTTAATCTATTGAAGAAATCATGAAACCATGCGGGCTCATAAAAATAACAAATGCTCAACTCTGAATCCACTTATTATTTGAATAGCAATAGTAGCAACAATTTCATAAGTCTCTCCTTGAATAAATGAAATGCGTGGGGTTTATATACGCACCCCAATTACAAAGCAACGGTCAAGATTGATTTGAGATCAATGGCCAAGATCATTTCAATAAACCCTAACCCTAAAAGCATAACCAACTCAAAGGACACATGGCACAAGCAGAACAAGCCACTTGGAGTATGGAAAATGATGACACCTCGCGAATCATTCGAGCAAGTGCGAATCCAGAATGCAATTCCCTTTGGACTGCTCCTTAGCCGCAAATGCAAGAAATTTGGCTAACACAGAATCGAGTTCTTCCATTGAGATGCTTGGCACAGAATCCAGTTGCACTCCGATCACGTCCAAGGTTTCCAGGCATTGAGTGAAAGTACTTTCCCATCTATCCTCTTGCTTCTGAAAGTTATCCATGAAGGTCAAAAGGGAAGACATATCATCAAGCTGGTTCTCTGTAATAATCTGCACTTCCTTGAAGTAAATGTTCATCACACTTTTCTTCAATCCTTCTAAATCTAAACCATTTGCATCATGATGCTCCTGCCCTATTAATCCTTCAAGAGAAGTGAGGATTTTAAACTGAATTTTTTCAATTGCATTCCGTATAACAGCGCATTCTTCCTTTATTCCATCATATGTCTTCCTTTTAGCCAATAAGGAATGATACCACCTGCTGAAATCATATGAGGCTCCTTCCTCGATAACACCCTCCTGGATTAATATTTGCAGGGAAACTTCCTTTAAAACCTTCAAACGAGGTATTACTTTGTCCTGTATGTACTGGAAATCTTCCCAATTGTCTTCAACTTGACTAACTTCAGTTATAAGCAAGGCAGATCTGTCATAAGTCTGAGCGCACTTCTCTAAGAATTGCTCCATCTGTTTTGAAATATTGATAACCCAACTCTTGGTTGCTTGACTCGTGATCCTCATAGCCTCAAGAACGTCAATGGATTCCAGAGTAAGAGACGATGGTGGAATAAAAGCTTCACTTTCCTGGAGTAAAGGAGCTATTAGCTGCTGAATGAACTCTATCAGTTTTTGATTTTCCAACTCTAGCCTTTCTTTCTTCTCTTCTGTTTTGTCGAACTTCTCCTTGATGGCTTTGGAAGTGTCCGCCAACTCATGGAAATCCTGATCTATCGTGGTTGGCCCAATGTCCAACGTTGTAACCTCGTAATCCATAGGAGTAATCTGATCTTTTGGCTTATCAATTTTCGGGACTGCCACCTGTAAGATCCTGGATCCTACATCATTCCTGGTAATCTGAGAATACTTCTTAGACTTCTTTGGCGTTTTAGCTTTGCCAATCCTTTCTAGGAAGTCTTGCATGCTCTCAACTGGTTGAACTTCATCCAGTGGTCTGGACTTTTTCATCAAACTTTCGGTCAACCAAGCTGGGATAGTGGATAATTCCCATCTTCTAATTGAACATCATCATTAATTCCTTTTAGAGCAGAAATTACCTCATCTCCTAGTTCTTCATTGTTCTCTAAAATCTCAGTATCTCCTGCACCTTCAATCATCAAAGTATCACCTCCTTCCAAACTCTCAGTGAGGGCTTGATCTTGGAGAGAATCCAACTGTTCTAACTCTTGAAATTCGACTTCTTGCTCATGACTTGGCTCGATCTCAGCAATGGACACCTTTTCAATTATTCCAACTGATAAAGTACTTGAAGATGACGGATTTTCAGTCACTTTCAACTTCTTACTCTCCAATTCTCCGCCAGTTGATTCCTTTTCCTTTGTGTGAAGGTTTTCACTCACCACCTTCCTCTTGTTAGGATATGAAAGTTCATCAAGACTCTCGCCAATTGCTTCCTCCTGGCTTTCCTTATTGCTCAATGTGGCATAGGTAAGAGAAATTCCTTCTTTTCTCAAACTGCTGATCTGACTGTCAACCCATTCCCTTGAGTATGCTAAGATATCCTTCATCAATATGTTCAAATCGGTCAACTCAGGTTGTGTCCAGTTAGGCAGCAAGATAGGCTTATCTTTTTCTTGTTCAAATTGAGGATGAATGTAGTCCCCGTTGTCTTTTACTTGGTCAGGTATAGGGAACAAGTCACACCTTTTTACAAGTTCAATTGGAATTCTGGACCAAATCTTCTTCCTGACTCCATACTCGTCCACCAAGTTAGACCAATAGTCTTCAATCTGCATAACATGAAGGGATTTCTTCCCGTGAATTCTCAGGTATGGATCATAATCCGACCTTGGATTATAAGTGCTGAACTTATAAAATTGCAACTCTACCCTTGCTGTCTTGGCTGATTGTAATGAGGGGCAGACTTCTAGCATTTTTCCAATTGCAACCGGAAAATTCACTCCTTGTTTATTCTTTTTCACCTGAATAGAGTCTACACATGCCAGTTGCCTTGCAACTTCAAGCATAACAATCTTGTCTGTTGGATACTGAGGGAGTCTATGCGGAGCATCCGAGAATCCATGAACTCTTATATATGTGAAGGTCGGAAACTGGATAAACCAAGATCCAAACTTGTCAAGCATCACCATAGCTTCTTTAGATAGCCTCCTTTGAACTGTTCCTTGAAGCACTCGCGTGATATACATAAGGAAGGCGTCATTAGTTATCTTGTAATTGTCCCTGTAATGTAGCTGGAGCTGCGGGTAACAATCATATGCTTTGAGTTGATCTTTCCGAAGTCCAACTTTGCCTTTGCAAATCAGTCCTCTATACTTGGTGAACCGTGCCAAGATATAAACCACGTAGGAACTCATGTAGAAGGTTTTGGACTTCTCTAGGTTTCTCAAATGGAAATCGATATTATCACTTATTAACTTCGCCCAATTTATTGCTTCCATTCCCAATACGATCTCCTCCACGTAGGAAAACATCCATACTTCGAAGAAGGCTCCTTGAAAAGTTCCCATAATCTTGTTCAGCATATGAATCATATCACTGTATTCTGTTTTAAAATCCGTACAAATTAATCTCTTTGGCAACTTGGAGCGATGTCTTTTGGGTTCCTTGATCTAGTTAGAATTGACTATGTCCATACAGGATTCCTTGGCTTGATCAAACATGGCCTGTGATTCCTGTTGAGTCCTGTTCAACATTTTTCGATGATGGGGAATACCAAATACTTCCCTGACTGAATCCTCTGTGAAATACGCCAAGGTGATCCCATTAGGTGTTTTAATGGATCTTGTTTGAGGATTGTACCTTCTGGCACACTCGACCATTAGCTCACTGCACTGAACTGCAGGTGGAAATCCTGCTGCTTGATGAAGTCCAGACTTAACAATATTTGTGGCAATAGGTGTGGGCATTTCGTTCTGAGTGCCAAACATCCTTCTCTTGTGTTGAATCGCATTAAACTGCTCAAAGTTGGTATCTGCTACTTTCTTCCACTTCGAGGATAACTGGGATTCTGGATAAAATTCTTTGAGGACTTCCTTTACTTGAGCTTTCCTGACTCCACCTCCCACGTTCTTTGGAGAAGACATTGTGCCTGTACGAAGCTCGAAGTTAGAATATTTTAACAAATTTATAAAAAGGCGATTTCTTGGCTGGAGAAATTTAAAATTAATTAAAAAAATCCAGAACTTGATTAAAAGGCTGTTAAAGAATAAACTCTCAATGAAATTTGATCCACCTTTATTGTTTTTAAAGAGCATTCATGGAATTTTAAATAAGCTTTTGGATTTTTAAAGACTTATACTGAAGTTTTCTCAAATCCACAATAAACAAATCCTTCTCCCTTCTAAAATCGCCAATAATAACCTTGCAGTTGTTTTGAAAAATCTGGAAATGGAAGAGGAAAATCGAACTCTTATGTTCTGGAATCAAAAAAAAAAATCTGTTTGCAGCTGAAGAAGAAAGACGTCTTTCTCTTGAGAGAGGTTTTGCCTGTGAAAAATTAGACTTTGCAAATAATAAAAATAAGCTCACAAGATCATCTTTTATAATAAAACCTTTCCAAATTGGTTTAGGTCGACTTCTTTCTTTCATTGGACGTTTTTGCTTTAAAACGAAAAAAGCAATCTTATCGTGATCTTTGACTTTTCAAACAAGGCGTCCCTTTCTCATTAATTGATAACTTTTAAATGAAATTTAAGTTATCAAAAATTTCTTGCCTTTTGGTAAAATTCGACCCTCAAGTGGACTTTTTACTTTTTCAACTGGAATTTCACTTACCAAAGCGATTTTGCCTTAGGAAATTTTCGATTTTCACTTTGAAGAATTCGACTTTCAACTGGAACTTTATACTTCCCAACTGGAATTTCAATTTGACTTGGAGTTCCTAGAGTCCAGTTCAAAATTTCCCTTGCCTTAGTCGATTTTCATCTCTGTCCAACTGGAATTTCGAACTTTCCAACTGGAATTCCTTGTAGAAGGCGGATTTTGTCTTGATCTTTCAAATTTCAATTGGATTTCTCAGTATTTCTCTTGATGAACGGATTTCTCAACTGGACTTTTCGAAGATTCAACTGGATTTTCTAAATGGCGCACCTCTCCAGACTTAGGCGAATTTTCATCATGATTTTTCTTGCTTTTTTACTTGATTTTTCAATGATTTTCTCTCAAAGGCGCGATTTTGTCCAGTTGATTTTTAACCTTTGCATGCGCTTTTTTCCTGCTTTTCCTCACCTTCCATGCCCTTTTTCCATGATTTTTTCGATTTTTCGAGACCTCTGCTTGATTTTTGCTTGCTTTTTAGTTCCAAAAGTGGAAACTTTCGACTCCACTGCCAGTGACACCTAGCACTTTCTAAAAATAGAAACTTACTAAAAATAGAAAAAAGCAAAAAGCAACTTTCTAAAAATAGTAAATTCCAGATTGGTCCAAAAATGCCAAAAATGAAAAAAAGCAAAAAGCAAAAAAGCAGAATCCATAAAAAATAGGAAGTGTCAGAATTGAGCTAAAGCACAGGCGATCCTCGTCTGCAGGGCCTTCTAAGCTCTTCTATGACGTTTACGTTCAGTTTCAGGCTCAAACTCACAACTTAGCTTGGATGATGACTCCAGACTTTGGCATGAAATTCCCAGACATCAGAGACTATGAAATTGCTACTCAAAGCTAAACCCTAAGGGAAAACCAGCGAGGGTTCCCATTTGCAATGGGGCGATGTGTGAAAAAAGGTCACAACAGGACGCCATTGAGCTGTCCCCAAAACTTTCAAAAATGCCACAAATGTCTTGGAAACTCGAGGATGGCATTGAGTTGCAAAGGGGGTGGCTAGCCGTCCTCGGCGACAACAAGGATGTCTGTGATGTCCCCAAACCATCCTAGGGATAACCAGTTGTCCCCCATTTTCCAACGCAATTTAAAAAAAAAAAATGTTTGTGAAGGTGAATGATTAAACACTTCAAAGCATACTAAAATATTTTATTGCAGCAAATAAACTTACAATAACAACCTATTGTGACCTTTTCACACATCGCCCCATTCAAAATGGGGACCCCCTAATTTTTGCTCCATTCTGGTCTTTTGGCTTGGGTTTCTCTCTCTCTCTCTTTCTCTGTCTCTTTTCTGATGTCTGCCTTTCGAGGATTGTACCCGTCACTGAACTTAAACAAGTGAAAATTGACCAAGTCTGAAAATTAGGGTTTCATCTTTCCTGGTCAGTCCGAGGCCAAACGAAGTGAATAAATTGAAAACAGAGCCTAACACTATTGTCAATAAGCTTCCAGCAGGCTCTCAGCAAATTTTCATCAGATTCTGAGGTACTTACTATTTTTAGTAAGTGTGCAATTACAGTGCATCTAAGATTTTGAAATTCACACCTTGATTTCACATCGTCGTCGCAAGGCAAAATTTGAGGGAAAAAGCAACTTTCTATTTTAGCGTCAAATTGAGCAAATTTTGCCTAGACGCCAGAGTTTTCCTTTGCATGTCGGCATATTCCTTCCGGTTTTTCGAGACTCGCGATAAGATGACATGCAAAGCCAGATAACACTTTCTCGACCTTCGAGGCTATTTTAGGGTTTGTATGTCAGTGGTTTCTTTTGCATGTCGGATGATTCCTGGTGGGTTTTTCGAGAGCTTCGCAGTGGTATGACATGCAAATGGAGATAATCATTCAGTAAGGAACTTACTATTTTTAGCAGGTGCGTCCCGGCAGCCGCTTCCCAGACTTCAGAATCACGAGCTGATCATAATGCAGCAGAAACGAAGACAAACAGAGATCATTTGATACGCATGCAGAGCAAATTAGCGTTTCCAGCTTCGAAACCTAAAAAGAGGGGTAAAAAGTCAGAATTTTCGAAAACCGGTGTAAACCACCGCGATCAGCATCCTTCAGGCTATCTGCTGGTAAAATTTCAAGTCAAACGGAGCACTTACTATTTTTAGTAAGTCATTTTGGAAACAGGCTAAAAATAGCAAGTCAGGTGAATGCGTTGATGCCGACAGGCAGGTCACGTGGTGAGGAGCACGTCATTCAAATTTCAAGTCAATCGGAGCAGTGGAGCTATTAGAAGCAAGCAGTTGCTATTTATAGCAAATCACCTTCAGAAATGGGCTAAAAATAGCAGGCCGACTAAAAATGGCACTGTCGACAGAACAACAAGGTCATGAGGATGCAGTGTTTGAAATTTCGAATCGTTCTGAGCTTCAGAGATGCAAAATTCAGAGGGCTTACTATAAATAGCAGGGCATGGATAAACAGGTGAAATCATAAAAAAATTCTAAGTCTGAAGCTTCATCCTGCAGCCATGGCAAAATGCGCCCAAGTTGATGAGGAAGCATGAAAAAATTCTATGAAAAAATTCTAAGTGTTGAGCTCGTCCTCCTCCTAGGCCAAAATGCGCCCACCTTGAGAGATGAGTAGCAAAAAATTTTTCTAAGTGTTGAATATCCTCCTCACCCCTCCAAATGCGCCCAAAAGAGAAGTAAGTCAAAGTGGTCAACGTTTTTCATCCTCCTCCTAGGTGGAAATTCGCCCAAAACAAGCCATGTCAAGACAAAAACAAGGAAGATGAAGGGTCACTCCAAGGTGTGGAAAGTCTCATCCACCACATAGACTAAAATGCGCCCAAGTTCAAAAGGGGTCAACAAGTCAACAATTTTTTTATCCTTCATGCATGCCTAAATGCGCCCAAATGAGGTCAAGTAGAGACAAAAACGGGAAGTTGAAGAGTCATCCTCTTGCCTAGCTCAAATGCGCCCAAGTTGGAGGTGGTAAAAGTGAATGCAAGATGGTGAATGAGGTAAAAGGTGAGTAAAACACTCCAAGGCGTGGTCAAAGCAAGGTGAATGCTAGGCGTGGTTGTTATCCCTCTTAAAGTATTAAATGCGCCCAAGGTGATATGTGTTAAAGGTGTTGAAAATATTTCCCGAGGCGTGGTGAAGTTAAATATTCCTCTTGAAGTGTCATATGCGCCAAAGGTGGTAAGGTAAGATGTTGAGGTGGTGAAAATTAATGTTGCCTAGGCGTTGGAAGTGAAGACTTCTAGCAAGGGAAATATGCACCCAAGGCAAGGTGGAGGAATTTAAATGTTCTAGGCGTTGAAGGTGCTAGGCGATGAAAATTTTTCAAAGGCAAAATGAATATCCTTCTTCACACACAATATGTGCCTAAGATGTTGAGTGAAGAAAAATAAAATATTACTAAGGCGTTGGAGCTTTAAATAAAAATGCCTTTCAAGTGTGAAATAAAATGCAAAGTGGTGAGTGAGAAATAAAATGTGCTAGGCGCCTTCATGAATAAAATTTTTTCTAAGTGAAGTTGATGAAAATTCCACCACTAGCGAACGAATAAAATTTTTCTAAGGCAAATTTTCAAAGTGCAAGGTGATTTAAAATTTTTCTCTAAGGCAAAGTATTTTCTTCCTTAGAAAATACGCCTAGAGATCAAGGTGATGGAAATTCTTCCTGAAGCACGAGCCAACTTCACGGTGATGAAGTCAGATGATGGCAATGCAAGATGATTCAAAAATTTGTCAAGTCAGAGCAACGGGATATTCATGGAGATGAAGAACGGATTTAAATTGATGGAGTAATATTTTTCTAAGGTTCAAAATTTAAAAATTAAATGAACCCGTTCGTTGGATACCCATGGATTCGAAGCGTTCTGAAGAAAATTTTCTTCTGGGTATTGAACATTTGTGATGATGGATGGATTTCCATGTCTTCCGCACTTTGCCAACACTTTTCAGTGAAGAATTTAATCAGTGCTCAAATTGTGAAATTTTCCTAAGGGATAATTTAAAATTTTCTAAGGCAAAGTGAGTAAAATGAGATGAATTTCTCCGGACAACGAATTTAAAGTGAATTGCCTAGATGATTTTAATTGAATTCTTCGATGATGAGTTTTCTAGAGATGAAGAGAAGTAAATTCGAATTCAAGTGACAGAGCTCTGGCTGGTGAATTAAAAAGATGAATTTAAATTAAATTTTTCGAAAGTGAATTCAAAAGATGCCAGTCAAAGTTGAACTTCTAGAAGGTTGAGATTCTCAAACAAGTGTTAGGAATACCAGAGAGGGAAAATTCGAATTTTTGAAGTGGAGTAGTGGAAATTAAATGTACTGGCTATAATTGGCTCCTTCTAGAATTCGATTTTTGGCTATAAAATTGAGAAGTCTCTCACTTCTTTTTCACAGTTGAAGAATTCGAATTTGCTCTGAAGTTTGTTGCTGAGAATTACTGAAGCTTGAAGAGTTTGAAATTTTACTGAGGACTGGAAAGTTTGCTGGGGTCTAAACTTTGTGAGTTGCTGGAGTTGAGAAGGTGCGCACTTGCTGATTAAAGAGGTGCAAATTTGCTCTAAGTGAAGTGTTGCTGAAGTTTGAATTTGCTGAGGCTTGAAGAAAATTGTATTGCTGAAGCTAAGAAGGACGGCTTGAGCTGCATAGAATATTGTTGAAGTTCTGATTTGAGGAAGTACGAATTTGAAGATTGCTGATTGCTAGTCTGAAGTGCGAATTTACATTTGCTGTTTGAAATTTGCTGAAGCTTGCTAAGTGATTGAGGCTCGAATTTGTTGAAGAAGGAAGTTGAGATGGCTGAGGCAAGGGCGACTGGCAAAGATAACAATGGTGCATCCAGACAGATTGTGATCAAGAAACTGAGCAAGACATTTATGCCAGAGTCAAAATTCATTTCAAAGTTGGGCAAGCTGACAGATACCAACTTGGGCTCCGTCAACCTAGAGGCTTTCAAAAACAGAATGTTGGGGATTGGAAGTCATCGACCTTCGACCACTTCGCACAATATTGTTCGAAGCAGATTATATGCAGCTGCTGGTTTCCCACCAGCCATTCAGTGTTCGGAGCTGATGATGGAGTGCGCCAATTATTATGAGAAGGATCACAGATCGATCATGTCACCAGATGGACAAGTGCTTGCTAATCTTACTCCTTCGACCATTGGTGAAGCTTTCGGGATCCCGGTGCACAGGAATATGGTTTACAAATCCAGAGAGCGAGCTGAGCGAATGTATGCTTCGGCATTCGAGAGATGCACGGAGACGATCAACACTCACTGGATGAGCAATCCCAAGCCTTCTCGTGCCAAGCTGCCGAAACAAATTATTGCAGATGACTTGAAACAGGAATATTGTGACCTCATTATGATGCTGAGTCGAGTTGGAGGTTGTGCACAATCATTTATTTTTGAGCCTTGGATGTTTTATTACATCAACCTCGTGCTGGAAGGGAAAGATTATGTCAACTGGGCTGTGATGATCAGTGACAATTTGCACGAACAGCTCCTGAGCCTGAGAAGAACGAAGACATTTTATATGAGCTCTTACATCATTTACATGCTGGCTCGTATGACGAAGTATAGAGGGATTTCTTACAAGGAACCTGTCGGTTGTGGCTCTCACCAGTTCAAAATCCATGAGGCTTGTCCGCAGTTACACCTAGCTAGTACCATTCATTACAAGCTGTCAATGATGCCTTCACCATGCACATCACGAGACTACTTCAGGAGCGGTTGCATCATAGAATCTCGAGAGAGGCCCGGGAATTGATTAAAAGGTATGGGTGCTGGTTTATACAGTTTCCGAAGTTTTCTTACATTAGGCTGCAAGGTTTTTCATCATACCCATATAGACTGCCTAAGTACCCAACCGATAGAATTTTAATGATTAGAAATATCTAGGCAATTGCTCGCCTACGATAAGATTCAAAAGAAGAAGAAAGGAGGGATTGAATTCCCAATTGTCATGGGCAACTCTGATGAAGTATGTCCTTCATTACAGGCAGCTAGAGAGGCCAAGAGTGAGCTTCAATTTTATCACTTTTCATATCACACCAGCCGACAACACTATGATCCACACAATAACATCAAATGGGTACTGTCAGAGGAATTTAAGCACAAGGCAAATATTGAGGACTATTGGGCTGATGCATCAGATGAGATTGAAGTCAGGAAAAGAATGTTCTCTCGGTTGCCAATTACTTTGATCAGGGAGTGCGAAGTTGTTCCGGTTCCAGACCAGGTGAATTAGGACATGGATGTTGTACATCCAGATTATGCAGCAGTGAGGGATACTCCGCTTCCGCTCCCAGATTGGTCAGAACTAGAGGTGGCTGACTTGGACACACTTTCTATTCCGGTCCTGACATTTACTAGAGCATGGGTTGACAGGCGAGTGAACAGGTTGAAGAGTAGGTCAATTGCCTTGACTTACAATTTGATGGGAGATCACAGGACACCCACCACAGGCAGAAAGAAACAGATCACACGAGGTCCAGAGTACAGAAGGAAAGAGCCAATTCGGCAGGAGCCTATTCAGCCAGAGCCTCCACAAGTTGTAGTTCAATCACCCACGCCATTGGAGACACGTTCTCCAAGTATCCAGGAGGTTTCTTTGTTTGCTGATCAAAGGAATGCATTGAATCAGGTGCAAGTAGTACAAGAAAATAATCAGCCTCCACGGAGAGAATCAGTTGGCCAGAGCGTCAATGCACCTAGTAGGGTTGATCAGCAGGATGATGATGGGACTATTACTGACCCTCAGTTCCAGCAGGAGTTAGAGGCGGCTATGGAGGATGATGATATAGTTTCAGGAGACACTCAGCCACTTGAAGATGATGAGCCTCGCCAGAATGATGTAGAGGTTGAACAAGTTCGAGAAGTAGAGGCACAGGAACAACAACCCTTTGATATACAGTACAATGTAACTGATTGGCTTAAGGATAGGATGAGAAGAAGCCCCAGTGAGGAGATTGATCCCGCAGTTGAGATGGAAGAATTTTTGAACAAGATCAGTGCACCCCCACAGAAGAAGAAAGCACGGAAGTTTTCGAAGATCTCCACTAAAGAGGATGGCTCTCGCATTCTTCACGTAGCCGTGCCTCAAGTTGATTGTGACCGAAATGAAGCAGTGCCTGAGAATTATGTGGTCACGACTTTGGACTTAGGACGCCCCACAGGTGCGCAGATTGTGGAAGAATGTGATAACTCCTACCTCGCCCTCAAAGATAGATTATTCAAGAAGGAAGGAAAGTATAAGAAGTTGAAAAGAGAGCATAAGGCTCTAATTGGATATGTGCAGCAATTGTCTCGTTCTCGTGGGCAGGAGATTCCAGAGATAGAGCCTCCAGCAGAGATACCTAGGGAGTCAATCAGTGGCTTGTTGGAGTTAGGAAAGATAGCACAGGAGGCAGACAAGTGGGTCACGGGAGTTCTTGCTGAGACGGAGAAGTTTATGGAGGACCTTGCTTTTGCTTTTCAGCAGGCCTCTAGTATTTTGGCACGGATAGGGGCAGTTGATCGTGCTTGGGGAGATGCTTCTGTCTATCAGAGCAAAGTGATTCAGCGTCTTGAGGCATTGAGGCATGTTCCGTTGCGATTGTTGATTGATGGAGGGGTCATTCAGGAGAATGACAGATATGATTTCTCTAGATGGTATTCTTCAGCAATCACGGGACGTGGTTTCTTCGACGCAGCACAGGCGGATTCAGCCAGGATACGGAAGGCTATGGCCAATATTATTGATGGAGTTCAGAATACTTTTGAGGCCATATTTGCTAGGCGGTTGAATCCAGATGAGGTGAATATTGATAATTTGAGGGGTAGGCTGGTGCCTTTCTTTTCAGAGGTGAAGACCTTCACACAGGATGACTTTGAGAACACCTCCACTTTCTCCAGTTTGATTCAGAGCACGCAGGATTCCTTGGCTGCTTGGAGAAAATCCTGTGCACGGCATGAGACGTCAGTCATGGTGCTAGAGTTCCAGCTAGATTGTGTTCCACCCATTTCAGTTCAGGAAGTTGAGGCTGTGCTTGGCAGGTTCGTTGAGTTTGCAGCCAGAGAGAAGGAGAATGGAATGCACTGCTGGACGAGGATCTTCTAGAAGATTGATTGTGGGCATTTATTGCCTTTACTATTTTTGGGAGTGAGTGGGAATCTTTGTTCATTTATTACACCACTCCCCATTCTGGCAAGTTTTTAGGGTTAGGGCTGAGGTGGCACGATCCTAGCCATTCTATTGATTGTAACCCTAGCCGTCTTTTGGACTGGGCTACCTATAAAAGGGGGAGTCCCCTCATTTGTACCTCAGTAGACAGTAGAGTAGATATTGGACATTAGCATTAGAGCTAGAGATTGGAGAGTAAAGCATAGTAGACATTTTGCTTAGCATAGTGTGGAGAAGAAAGAAAGTTTTCCCTTTGATTTTTTGGAGATTGTTGTGTAACACTTTCATGATAATAGATCTTTTCATTGATGGTGGAATTTGTCTTTGTCATGAATAGCTAGCAACGTCTCTTCTTCCTTTCGGATCCAAGTAGCTTAATTTTCATTTCATGCAAGTAATTTATTTTGATGTGTGGCATTTTATTGAGGTAGCTTCTTTTCATTCCATACCACTAGCGGCTTGTTGATGATAAGTTCGCCTTGCGTGGTCGACTGGAAATTATCTTGAGTTTAACTTCGATTGTGATTTGTATACTTATATGCGTCGTTTTGATGGTGTATGTATGCTAAATTATAATCTGAACATCCTTTGCTATCCCTTCGAAGATTGCACTGATTTTGCTGAAGCTGTCCGACGTGAAGCTAGGTGAAATTCGGTTGAAGTCTACCAAAATTGAGCTCCACATATCCTGCATTTAGAATAGAATATAAGTTTCTTAGGCCCTACACCCATTTACTTTCCGTACATTTCTGATTAGCTTTAGGAAAACAAACTCATTGCCAAATCATAAACGCAGAATTCCCTTCAAAATCATCTATCTGCTGTTAACTGCAAGAACTTTGAACAATTGTGTAAGTCCCTTCGTAAGAACACAGCAATACACATCAACCAACTGAGGGTGTTCCAAGTATTTCGGAACCTTGGAGTTGAACGTGTGATCTATTTCGCAATCTTAGCACACGGAATACTTTGATCAAGAGAGAACGGAGTAGCCTTCGGACTATTTTGTTCTACTGTTTGGTGCGGTCACAAAAACCACGTCAACACAACCTATGGTTTACTGGAGCAATATTGGAGCAATATAGGCTGAAAATGTACTAAGAACCTATATGCAACACTGTTTTAAGTTTTAGTAGCTATAATATTTTGTTCCCAAACTGAACTTAAGGTTCCTATGGCAGTAAACTTTTGGTAAAACAATATTACTCCCTTTATATGTAGTGAATCCACCCTTAAGTAGTTGTATGGATCTATTGGTTAATCAATAGGAATTCGATCTGAAACTTGAACTGGTACTGCTCTTAAAACTGTTGGGACTGCTGATATGAAGCTAGAGGTCTGCAAATAATTTCCACCTCTCTACACAGTAAGCTATAGAGGGGTGTCTTGGAAAACTTGGACAAACATTAAAACCAAGTATATAAATCTGAATGTAAATGGGATTTGATGTAATTGTAATTTTATACCTACTGGAATATCCCACAATTTGTTTGCATTTCACCCAATGATAATTACACAAAGCATGTTACAACAATTGTTTGACAAAATAATAAAATATCTATCAACTTCAAGTATCATTTTACTAGGTATGACGAATATAAAGTAACCAGATTGCTAATTTGTTTGACTTTGTGTAGTATCCCTAGCCAATTTGAATGGAAATTTCCAATTTGTGTTGTTTGACATTTTGTCAAACACTTTGCATGCCATAATGTTCCTTTCCGGCAGGAGTAGAAATTGTTTGATTCATGGACTCAATTGAGAGATATGGTATTTACTAAACTTTCATAGCAGCAATGATTTATAAATGGTTACATTCAAGTACAAGAAAGCATGACATTGATAAGTGTTGATGCGATTTTTGTGACCTCACCAATCAGCCAAAGAACAAAATAGTTTGGGGCTACTCCGTTCTCTCTTGATCAAAGTATTCCGCACGCTAAGATTGCCAGAAAGTTCGTGCGTTCAACTCCAAGGTTCCTTAAGTGCGAATAGACCCAGTTTGGTTGATGTGTATTGCTGTGTTCTTACGAGGGGACTTACACAATTGTTCAGATTTCTTGCAGTTAGCAGCTAATGTACGATTTTGAAGGGGATTCTTACGTGTATGATTTGGGCAATGTGGTTCTTTCCTAAAATAATCAGAAAGTGCGGAAAGTAAAAGGGGAAAGGGCCTAAGAAACTTATATTCTATTCTAAATGCCAGATATGTGGGGGTTCATTTCAATAGACTTCAACCGGATTTCACCTAGCCTCCGTCGGACAGCCTCAGTAAAATCGGTGCAATCTTCAAGGGAAATAGCGAAAGATGTTCAAGTTATGACTTAACATGCATACACCATCACAACGACGCATATAAGCATATAAATCACAACCGAAGTTAAACTCAATGTAATGTCCAGTTGACCACACAAGGCGAACTTATCATCAACAAGCAGCTAGTGGTATGGAATAAAGCGAAGCTATCTCAATAAAACACCACACACCTAAGTAAGCTACTTGCATGAATTTAATCTACTTGGATAAAAAGGAAGAAGAAACCTTGCTAGCATTTCATGACAAGACGAATTCCATCATCAATGAAAAGATCTATTATCATAAAATGTGTTACTAATAACAATCTCCTCAAAAAGTTTCTAAAGGGAAACTTCTTCTTCTCTCCAAATGATGCAAAAAATGCTCTACAATGCTACACTCATCTAGCTCTAATGCTCTCAATGCCCACTTCGATTCTAACTTTCTAATGCCTT
>VDFB02146206.1:0-17785 GCA_007258455.2 Sequoia sempervirens | reverse complement strand
TTGAATGGCCCATAGAAGCTTAGGTTTAAGCTTCTCAGCTCCACTCTTCTTGAGAGTAGACTATTTGTAAGGTTGAAGTCGAAGATAAACCATATCTCCAACCTCAAATGAATGCTCAACACGCTGCTGATCAGTGTACATCTTCTACTGATTTTGTGCTATTTGAAGGTTGTTCTTCAAGGACTTCAAAATATCTTGACTTTGCTGCAACCAATCCTTGGCTTTAGGAGCTTTGCTATCACCAAACACCAAATCAGCAAAGCTAGGAGCCTCATAACCATAGAGAGCCATGAATGGAGACATCCTTATTGACATGTGGAAGGATGAATTGTAGCAATACTCCCCTATGTGAAGCCATTTCACCCATACCCTTTGCTGCTCCGAGACATAATTTCTAAGATAGCCCTCCAACCACTTGTTCACTATCTCTGTTTGACCATCAGTTTGAGGGTGATAGCTAGTGCTTGGAGTAAGCACTCTACCACTCATCCTGAAAACTTCTTGCCAAAAGGTGCTTAGGAACTTGCTGTCCCTATCACTCACAATGTTTTTCGGCAACCCATGCAACCTAAACACTTCATGGAAAAACAAATCTGCAACTTGAGCTGCTGTGAATGTGCTAGTGATGGCAAAAAAGTGAGCAAACTTTGTTAATTTGTCCACTACAACATAGATACAATTTTTGCCTTGAACCTTTGGCAACCCCGTGATGAAATCCATTGATATGCTCTCCCATTTTTGGTTGGGAATGGAAAGAGGTTGCAGTAGACCAGCTGGAAGAGAATGCTCATTCTTGTTCATCTGACAAGTGGGACACTCCTTGATGTAGCATTGGACTTCCTCTTTCAACCCCTTCCAAGAAAACCTCTCCCGAATCTGCCTATATGTCTTGAAGTAACCTTGATGTCCAGCAAGTGGGATGTCATGGAAAGTCATCAAAATCTTTTTTTTGAGCTTAGAATCGGCCACAAAGATCCTTCCTTTGTAGTGCAGCATAAACCATCACCACCTTGTACCTTGGTCATGGAGTACTCTTCACGATGCTTAGTTGCAACCGATTTTTGGCATAATCAACAAGCAACATCTCCTTCCATCAGCAGGTTTCACACAATGAGCCTGTCGAAGCCTCCTAGATAGAGCATCCCCATAATGTTGCTTTTTCCCTTGACATAATAATTTCAAAATCTAGGCTTGAAGCTTATTCACCCATTTTGTTGTCTTTCATTAAATCACTTGATGCATGAAGTGCTTGGGACTATTGTGATCAGTCTTGACCAAGAATTTGCTCCCCACCAGATATTGTCTGAACTTGGCTAATGCATGCATGATTGCAAGCATTTCTTTGTCGTAGATTGAATAGGTCCTTTCAACACCCCTTAGTTTCCTACTTTCAAACACAATGGGATGCTTAATTACATCAAACAGCCCCCAACACTTTCTCCCGGATGCATCACATCAGAATCCTCAAAGGCTGGAGGAATCCGTATGGCCAACATCGACAAGAACTCATGATTTTCTTTTGAACTATCAAAACACTTTGAGCTCTTAACCAAATGAAAGCCCTTTTTAGGGCCAGAAGGAGGAGATAACACTCTTGAGAGATCCTACAAATCTGTAAGCCACAAAGACCCAAGAACCCTTTCAAATAAGTCGCTCCTTCTGAGGTGGCCAACTCAACTATCAGCTTTGATCTTTTCAGATCAAACTTTCACCATCACCATCGATGTGACCAAGGTAGAGCAGCTCTTTCATTCCAAATTCACATTTGGACTCTTTGGCAAACAAAATTTTTGATTCAAGAATGCTAAGCACTTCCTCCAAGTGCTTGAGATGTTCTTCCCACGTCTTGCTGAAGATGAGGATATCATCAAAAAAGATCAACACAAACTTCTTCAACTGTTTCTAAAAAACTCTGTTCATACAAGACTGGAAGGTGGTTGGAGCATTAGTCAACCCAAAAGGCATGACTAAAAACTCAAAATGACCATAATGGCATCTAAATGTCGTCTTCTCAACATCTGACCCTCTCATCCGAATTTGATAGTAGCCCGACCTCAAATCAATTTTTGAAAAGAACTTGGCACCATGTAGCTCGTCAATAAGCTCATCTATCCGAGGAATGGGGTACCGATTTTTTATTGTGCTTTGATTCAAGGCACGATAATCCACACACATGCGAATGGTGCCATCCTTCTTCACAAGAACTACTGATGAAGCAAAGGGACTCTTGCTGGGATGAATGAAGCCCATCTCCAAGAGTTCTTTTATGTTTTTCTCGATCTCGTCCTTCTGCTTCTTAGGATACCGATATGGTGTTGTGATGACTGGCTTGGCCCCTTCCTTGAGGTCAATGACATGCTCAGCTCCCCTTTCAGGAGGCGGGCCAGGAGGTAGATCAGCAAACACCTTACTCTTCTTGGTGAGTATAGACTGGATATCTGGAGGATAGTCCCTCTTTGTTTCAACTGGACTAGCTGGAAGAACCATACATTCCGCAGCCCACTCAACTTGATCGTGCCGAATCAGCCTCTCCATTCTTTTGAATGACACAATCCGAGGACCACCATTGGACATTCCTCTAAGCACCACCTTCTTTCCATTAGATTGGAACTTGAGCTCCATTGTTTGTAGATTGAGAGAGATTTCACCAAGTGAGCGTAACCATTGAATACCAAGTACGACATCCGTGTCACCAATAGTAACTACATAGAAGTCATCTTTGACTTCATAGTTGCCTAACTACATAGACATGTTAGGAACTCTTTGGTTGCAAGAAATATGAAACCCATTAGCCACCATGACTTTGAATCCTTCAAATTCTTCTGTTTTGAGACCTCTCTTTGCAACCACACCTTCGTCAATGAAGTTATGTGTTGCCCCAGTATCAATTAAGGCAACAATACGGTGACCTCCAATCCCACCACGAACCTTGAAAGATTCATTCTTTTGGAAACTAGAGAGTTGGGCAATAGGGCCCCCAACTCCTTGCTCATGATCGGACTCTTCTGGGGCTCTCTCTTCCTCGCTGTCCCCAAAATAAGACTGCTGATCAGACATATCAGATTCTGATCCATAATCAGAATAGGCCCCCATTTGGTTAGAACGCCTCTTCCTAGGCATCTATGACCCTTAATCCAAGGCTCCAAACATGTATAACACTTGCCCTCTTTTCTAAGTTGTTCACGCTGCTCATCAGTCAACTTGGGTGGAAACTTCTTGTGCTGATTTGAAAAATGCTTCTTATCCCTCTTGTGGCCAAAGGGCTTGGGCGGAAATTTTGGCCTAGGGGCTAATAACTCCATACTTCGAGACTTTTTGATTGCTTCTTCGAGACTTGGTGGATCGAAAGCCTTAACCCACCCTTTCAAGGGTTCAACCAATCCTTCGGAGAACAATACAACCAACCTTCTTTCAGTGATGTTGGGCACCATCACGGAAAGCCTTTGAAAATCAGCTATGTAAGCATCCAAGGAACCATGCTACTTCAATTGTGCTAGCTCTCGAAACTTCACTTCAAGATCCTTAGTGTCGAATCTATCAATCAACTTGTTGGTGAATTCATCATAGGTTCGAATGAGGTTGTGGCCAAGAGTGACCAAACCATGGTACCACCACTCATGGGCAGCTCCTTCCAAATGCAACGTTGCAAACTTTATGGCATCTTCCTCTGGCATGGGCCTTAACGATAGGTAGTTATCCAGCTTCTGAACCCACGACCTTGCTGAACACTTATCACTTCCATCAAAGTGAGCCAATGACACCTTCCCAAGGGCTTGCTGAAAGTCAGTCCTAGGAGCCATAGGAGCTCGGTTATCAGTTCTTCCTCCGTTCCTTTTGTTTCTTTGGTTCAAGAATTGATCAAATGACCATTGGTTTCTAAGATCAGGGGGTAAGGTGGTATACTCCAAGTAGGCTTGCTTGACATCATCTGCAAAAGGAATGGCAGCTTCAACTTGCGGATCCTCCCTCTGAGTGAATGTAGGAAAGAGTGGCCTAGAGGCTGATCCTCTAGAGGTGGCCTCATGTTGGCCAATAGTCCTGTCTCTCCCATTGCCATTGTTTCCATTGACACCACTATTTTCACCTATGACATTGTTTTGACTAGGGGTATGATTCTGAGCAGCTTGCTGATCCATTCTTGCAAGCAAACGGGACATCATATCAATCATCCCATCAAACTTCTTTTCCATCCTTTCATCTCTCTCATCCATGGCCTGCTTATGGCTGTCTGACATGTTCTCAACTGCTTTACCAGTATCTACTGCTTTCCCCGTTTCTCTCAAAGCCTCTGAAAAAGTCTCTACTTCTGGCACTGGCGGAAACTGTGACTGCTGTTTTCTGGCCTGACTTCTAGTGTAGTATCTACAATCACTGTCACTCATCTGACAACTGAATCACTGTAGGGCACAGGTTGGCAAAATCATAGCTCTGATACCACTGTAATGAACCGGACTAATTTTTTTTGTTTTTTCCAATTACAATTACAATCAACACGCACTTGTTAAGGTTAGCTCTAAAACCAAAACGATACGAAAGTAACTCTAACCAAGGATGTACACCAGGATCCCAATGTGGGCAAGGTGTGAGCATATAGTCAGAGGATCTCATGCAAATGCAGAACTGGAAGGGAACTCTAACCAAAAATGCGTTTAGGGTAGACGAGCATATGGTTAGAGGATCTTATGTAAGATGAGCTGAAGTAACTCTAACCAAGATGGCGAGCATATGGTCAGAGGGTCCCTAAAACTACTAACTGAAAGTAAATAAGCGGCAAGCCAGCCTCTTCCACTTATTTAGTGGGAAGTACAATAAAGTAAGTGAAATAGAGAAAGGAGAATTGCTGATAGTACTACTATTCAGCTTACAATATGATAGAATGCTTGCCAAAACCCCATATTAGAAAGTCCTCCAATGCTGCAAAACTAAATATGATTTCCTCAATGCTTAACAAGACTCTCAAGACTCAATCTCCTCACAACTTACATTTATTCAAGACTGATATGACAGACCAGCGACTGAAATGAAGTAATCAGCAACACTAGAACTCACTAAAATACTCACAACTCACTCAATACTTGCCAGAATGACATGAGACTTGATGCAAACGAATGCTAGGATGATGAAAATGAAGACTGGACTAAGAAACAGCTGACAAATTGAAGTACTTTTTTTTCTAAACACTTACCAGGCAGACTAGAATGGTACGGCCCAGAGAAGGGCAATTTTTGCAAGATAAAATCTAAGACAGCAAAATAAAATATGAAACTTCTAGGAAGGGGTCGCCCCAGGCTGAGAAGAACAAAGGAAAAACACCCAAAACGATAATATTTTTATTTCATGAGATATGAGCAATTCTTACAATCAGCTATGATATTCAGCAACTCCAAAATATGTCTAAAATGCAAGGAAACTGAACTAATATGCTAGGAAACTCAAATGCAATGATAAAACAACTCAACTACAATCTACTTCTCAACTAGTTGCTATCTTTCAAGCAAGAAGATGAGCCATTGCTAGGAGGTATGCTTTCCTCGAAGCGTGTGCCTAAAGACAATCTGACAGCATAACGGTATGGTAGACAAAAGATGCCCAAATGAAGAGTTGAAGCCAGCATATAAAAACTTGAGGAGAATCTTCTAGAAGCTTCAAGATGGGCGCCCAAATCAAATTTGACTTCAACTCTTTTCCCTCCAAAGGTGGCTTCCTTTTCTCAAGGCAATATTTCCTTTGGCAAGATTATTCCCTTTCTCTCAAGTAGGCCCCATCCACTTGGCTCTTTTGGCATAATATAATTATCTCCCTCGATGATTTCACCCTCAAAGCCCTCTTTTTAAAACAACATAAAGTTATAATGCTAGTTAAGGTTATATTATTAAAATATAACATTATAATATATAAAACAACTTATCTCTAGAAAATGCATCGAAAAGGCCAAAATCAAATACTAACCGAATCAAGAAGAAGGGACAATGCAAAGACGGTAGCCATCAAGACTATCGCTGCAGTAGTTAGAATCACTAAAATAGTAAATTCATGAAATTGCTCAGAACACCAAATGAGCTAGACCACTGCGAAGCTCTCTGAAAACCCAGAAAGAATCCGCAATCCAATCTTCAATATTCAAACAACAACCTCCTTAAAAATAGGAAACCCAAATGTCGCCCTCCGAGTAGCCTATGGGTTTCCAGAATAGGCCAACGGTCAATTGAATCGATCACAATTGAGAAAGGGACATTGGCATGTCACAATTCTCCTTGAACTTATCTTTAGAAGTTATCGTATAAATCATTCCTGCTCCGTTTCCTCATGCTTTGATTTCTTGAGAGGATTGGATAGTTTAAGTTAGTTTTGAGTTGTAGTTAAGTCCTGCGAAACCAGAAAATCCTTGGCTGCAACGTTTGAAGTTTATTGCAAACCTTGTGCCTCTTTTAGTTGAGACAAAAAGATAGGAATTAGTTTAGTTTACTTTTTCAAGCATTTTGTCCACACAACAAGGGAGCTTCCCCTCCTAATTTGAAGAGCACTCATCACGCAGTGTGCATAGTTGTCTGTACCAACTTGCACTCCAAAGGTGTTAGTTGTTACGCCAACACTTACCTTGCACAAAATCTTGCCGCCAATCCAAACTCCTTTCCTCTAGCAAAGGCCATTCCTTTTCCGCATCTATCGGCAATGACACAGACCTTGCCTACCAAAAATTGCTGCGATCGCCCATGTTGCATAAGACCTTTATTCATCACCAATATTCCTCTATTATTTTACTTAGCAAATCTCTGATCCAAAAATCTCCTAGGCATCTATGAACTTAAGGGAGGGAGATCATGAGTGTATGATAACCAGAGTGAGTAAATGAGACAAACTCACCAGCCTTATGTATGGTTCCCCAAAAACACTCATTCCCTGAGTTAGTCCAAGGCTTGTGCCAACCATTATGATGCCAATATGGGGGTGATTTAGGGGAATAGTTTTAGTGCCGTCTTTAATGTGGATTTGGTTAGGCTTATATTGCAGTTGTTAGTCATTTTTGATTTCTATTGTTCCACATATCAATCTTTAAAATAACACTTGGCATACCGGGATTGAAAAAGTTAGTTCTCTTAATAAGGAGTTGCATTTGGCTAAGGGGATATAACGAGCTCCCAAAAATTATCATTTTCCCACAAGATCTTTCAATGATTATGTCAAAGATGTGTGTTTCATTTTAGCCTTTCTCTTCGTTTTGTATGAAGAAATTTGATGACCTTGCTCATGATTTCCAACTTGGAGGTTTAAATAAAATAAAAACCATTACAAAAGAGCAGTATTTGTCTTTTGACTTTGTTGATTCCTTGGTTAACTCCATTCATGAACAACTCAAGAAATTTTGTCCATAGTAGTTGTTCAGGTTCCGCTCATTTTATTCTGTACCAAAATGTAAATTTCTTCCAAATGACCATAGGCCTCTATATGTATGAAGAACACTGTTCACCCACCTAACTTGTTTATGTGCCTGCTTGGACCCACATCATGTCTAAGTCATTTGAAAAATTATATAAATAATAATGAAATATTTCAAATAAATTGTTTTAAGGTAAATCTATTCATAAATTATAAAAAAACGAAAGAAAACAACTTTTTAAAAACAAATTATTCTAAAACAGTTAATTAAATACAAAATGACTTAAAATAGACCTTCATTCAATGTTTACAAATAGAACACCAAAAATAACCATTACCAAATACAACAAATTGCAATAATGATTGATCTTCGAACTCTAAAACAAATAAAATCGAAGGATTTATCAGCTAAATCCTATCATAGAAAAAGGAGCAACAAACCCTAGGAGAATGTTGGGATACTTCAAAAATAAAGATTTACAGTAAACTTCCCTTCGTCCTTTCTGAAAAATCGTCTTTGACTTACTCTTAACCTCTCCCCTATTTTATTAACCAAAGGACATGATGTTCTGCAAATGAAAACTTAAAACTCAAAATTTAAGGCTACCAATCTATCATATAGCAAACATCAAATCAGAGATATTGTAATGTTGTATAGGCTGCCACCCAAACTCATGAAAGTTTTGCTATTTATGTGACTGAAAATCTTTGTTTTTACTCCTTCAGAATCTAAAATGGGATCCCTCCTATTGTGGTGAAGGTAATTTGTGCTAGTCAAATTTTATTTATCTTAGGTAAATGCCTTTTGCAGGAATTTTTAAAATGTAATATTGTTTTCACTACTCAGGTGCACATCACTTAAGTGATTGCATTTTGCTCATTTATCTCAAAAGAGCTTTATGAGGCTTAAACTCACATATATGTGTGCTCTCATTTTGTTTAATGCTCTTATTCCTTAGTCAAGTGTGTGTCACTAATCAATCTGCCAACTTTTTAATACAAAGGGAAATTAGATGGTTAAATCCTCAATAAATTCCCCCATTTTACCTTAGAATTCCTCTTTCAAAAGCTAGAGTTGATCACTTATGGTTTTGCATTGTTAGAGGTGCTCATGGAGGAGAAATACAATGGTTATGCCATAAAAAAATATGATGGATGTTTTACTTATTCTGTTTCATATCCTAAGCATGTTTCTTTTAAGCACGTTTCTTTTATAGTATTACTATTGAAAATCATCTGTTTCACTAATAGTTAAACCACTTATTTTCTATGTGTGTCTGAATATTTTGATGGCTTCACCATCATAAAAGTGCTCCATCCTTGATTAAAACCTTTTAAATTTTATGGGCACGGATTTTCTGTCTTTGTCACTTTGTCTTTATTTTGGTAGTTTTTATTCATGGCAATGCCAATTGAAATGTGCGTCTGACTTAGTTATATGCCTTCACGCCCTCTTAGGTGCAGGTCACTTTAGGGATTTTCCATTTTGGGCAGGAATAATGTTGGCTTTGCACACCGCACCTAAGAAAAAACATGTGGCAAAGCCACCCAAAAGGTGTGCTTGAATTGAGAAGGTACCTAAAATATTATGACTTGAGTCAAGATAAGGAATTTCACTTTAATTTTAATAGTGGAACTGTTGTCACTTAGAAAATGCACTCTTGCTGAGTTGCAAAACTCAGCCTATTAGTGAAACATAAGAATTTTTCTAGATTGTGGGTCACCTAAAGTGGAAAAAAATCTTTAGAGAGGGCTGGTTCCTTTGGGTCTATCACCTAAACTAAGCTATCTATCATTGCTATTGAGAAAAGAGTGAAGGATATCATAAAGATGGACTAATAAGGTGATGCACCAAATTGATTTTCAAACCTTAACTGTTGTATTGACACACAAAATAATCAAATGAACAAGTTGTTTCATGCACAACTCAGGTTTCTACATATTTGTACAACAATATTTCATAGGAAAGATGAAGTTTTCTTAATCCTAAAAGGAAAACAACAAATATTTTCACAATTAGAAGTTGTCCAAACTATTGCCACAACCTATGACCTGCACAAATTATGTATATCTTTGCAAAAAGGTGTTGAAGGAATGAGACATACATTGAAGATTCATATAAAATCACAGAAAATACATCAATCATTTGTATTTGCACACAAATTACAAATAAGAGAAGACAAAAACTTGTATTTCATTGATAACAAGATGTTACATACTAATATACACAAGTCTGAAAATGAGTTTCATTGCTGCTCCAGCTTGAAAGAACCTTCAAGAAAGTTAAAATACATTACTAGAGAGTAAGAACTAGATTTTTACTAGAAAAAATCTAGCCTTAAGGGCCCTAATATCATCCTCAACATGTGAGGGAATCTAGGACAGACTTAAAGACCAAAAGACATTTTCTTGCTTGACCAAACTCCACTTGACGCTGGAAAACTGACTTCCCTATTTTGACTCCTGTGAAAATCAACAAATTCTTCAGCAAGACGTAGACGAATGAGTTGGTTGACTTCTTCAACTATGATGATGCCTAATGGGACATGACAGGTATCTTTATTCTCTTAAACGAGCACATGATGGTGATGTTGCAACTGTCTTTGCTGGTCATAAACCTCTTTGACTGTTCCTTGCAAGGATATGAGCACATGATGGTGATGTTATAACTCCCTTTGCTGGTCATAAACCTCTTTGATTGTTCCTTGCAAGGATATAGGAACATGTTTTTTTTTTTATAATTCTACAACTGCCTTGACACTGTGAAAATGTAGAACAAAATTCCTTCTTCATTTATGATTATATTGATTGTCACCTTCCTTTTGAGAGCTCTGTGTATTGATTGTGATTAACCCTCGTAATCTGCTACTGTGTTGTCTCGTTTTCAATACACTATCATATAGTTCCGTGGTGTAAGAAGCCTTGCCTAATCTGCCCTGAATTTTTCAATTTGTGGTGTTTGACATTTTGTCAAGCACTTTGCATGCAATCTGATTTTCTGAATATGCATGTTTCTATTTGTGATTTTTGCTTAATGCTTTGATTGAACAATGACATAAAATGGTAGCATACAAATACATAAAGCAATATAATAAAATGGAACACTAATGGCTTCTTATTTCTCCATAGAAATGAAATATATCAGACTTAACAAAGTTCTGATCTGAGTACAATAGCAAGGAGTATAAGTCTGATTTTCACCAAAGTAGAAGTTTATCAATAAGGAAAACATACCCGGTTACATTGATGAGTTGTTAGACACTGAAGGCCATGAAGTGAAGAAGACAGGCTGGAAATACGCTGATATTCTGAATATTTTCAAACCAGCAACTCCTCTAAAGCACATCTGGAAATGAAGATAAAAAGGATGCCTTTAATAATGTTCAAACCCTCTCAAATGCAAATCGGCTAGGGAAAAGATGAAACCCTAGAAACCCTAGGCTGAGATAGGGCCAAATGATGCCAAATGAAGTCTCCAATCCCTAGCTCCAGAAAACTGAAATTAAAGTATTGAAATCTGAAACTTACATCTGCAATTCCTTCAAAACCCTAGTCGCCCAAACTGAAGAAAAATTCATATAAAATCTGAAACAACTCCAAAATTTTTGAAACCAGTTGCAAATGATGCCAAATATTCTTTAGAACTTGCTGCCCAAAATAGAGAATGCTAAAGAAGTCCTTAATACTTCAAATCTGCAGTTTAGCTCTGAAAATGGGTTCAAACCCTACCTGGTAATGACCCAAAATGCTTCAAAAATCTACAAATATGCTCAATAGTGAACCCTGAATGAATCCACCTCACAAGTAGGATTGGGTTTTCCTCCAACTTACAAATCTCCAAGGGCTTTCATCCTTAGAGTTGGCTGCAGCTGAATACTCAGCAGAAGATAGAGAAAACTCAAGTTTATCAAATCCACAATATGCCCAAATGACTTGCACTCAACTCCTTTTAAAGACTCAATGGAATCTTCTAGAAGAAGTCAACTTGTAACTAACTCCATCTTCTAGAAGAATACTTTAATATTTCTTAAAGTGACTTTATAATATTATTTTATTTTCCACTTAAGTCACTTTTAAAATATTAATAAAGTGACTATAATATTTTTTTTTATTTAAGTCACTTTAATTAAATTAATCAAAATAAAGTTACCTTTATGATTTAATTTATTTAGATAACTTTATAAATAATTAATTTAATATTATTCCCTTTTATCTCCATTGGCCAATAATATAAAATTATAACTAGCTGTAGCAAATCATTCTCCATCCAACGAGATTAGCCTTTATGGGAATGGCTAACAGGCTAATCAACCTTCTGATTAGTGATCACTCCGAAAATGGGGACATGACAGTCCTCCTTTCCTGAGATTGGTTGCCCTCAAGCAATTGCAACTCTGGATGCTATAAAATCTGCTCCTTCCCAAGTAGCATCCTCCAACGGTAGGTCTCTCCACCTAACCATATACTCCCGGATCACCCTATTTCTCAAACGACACTCCCTCATATCCAAGATAGTATCAGGAACCAAAACCAATCTACCTTCCTCATCCAATAGAGGAAGCTCTGGAGAAGAAACAACATGCTGTCTGAATGCCTTTTTGAGGCACGATACATGGAAAACATTGTAAATTTTACAATCCTCTGGCAACTCAAGCTCATATGCTACCTCTCCAATCCTCCTCAGAATCTTGTAAGGGCCATAAAACCTGGGCTTAAGTTTTTCAGCACCACTCTTCTTCAATGTTGTTTGCCTAGATGGCTAAAGGCACAAAAACACCAAGTCACCCACCTTGAATAATCTCTCTACTGTGTGTCGATCAGCATACATCTTTTGCTAATTTTGGGCTAACTGTATATTATCCTTAAGTTCCTTAAGGATATCCTGACTATCCTGCATAAAATCCTTAGCTTTGGGAGCTCTGCTGTCATCAAGGCCAAGTCTATTAAATATTAAGGATCATAACCATACAAGGCCCTAAATGGTGTCATCCCAATAAACATGTGATAGGTGGTATTATAACAATGCTCACCCAAATATAACCACCTAATCCAAGCTTTTTGCTGCCTCACAACATAATTGCATAGATATCTTTCCACCCACTTATTTGTAATCTCTGTCTGGCCATCTATCTGTGGATGGTAGCTAGTGCTTAGGGTCAACTTAGTACCTGCTAACTGGAATAGCTCTTGCTAAAACACACTAAGAAACCTACTATCCCAATCACTGACAATGGTCTTAGGGAGTCCATGCAATCGAAACACGTCACGAAAGAAAAACTTTGCTACTCGAGATGTCGTGTACTCAGCTGCAAAGGAAAAGAAGTGTGCAAATTTTGTTAACCAATCAACAACCACGTATATGCAATCCTTTCCCTAGACTGTCGAAAGACCTGTAATGAAATCCATAGAAATACTCTCCCACTTTTGTTTTGGAATCATTAACGGCTACAATAAACTCACTGGGAAAGTATGCTCTGACTTGTTCTATAGACAATTAAAACACTCACGCACATGACGTAGGACATCATCCTTGAGACCCTTCCATGAGAATCTCTCTTTAATCTGCCTATATGTCTTGAAGAATCGTAGATGCCCTGCTAGAGAAGTGTCATGGATAGCTCTCAAAATTTTACTCTTCATTTAGATTCAGGAACCAAGTATATCCTATTCTTATAATAGATCACATCATCAATCACCTTATAATGATTATCCTAAATCTTACCATCCATGAGCTCGCATGCAAAAGTATTCTTGGAATACTCAACTAAAAGTTGAGATTTCCAATCAGCTGAAATCTCTGCCATAGAGCAAAGTGTAGGTATTCTAGATAATGCATCAACAACAACATTCTTCTTACCTTTTACATAGCTAATATCAAAATCATAAGCCTAAATCTTGCTGACCATTTTTTGTTGTCTCTCATTAAGGTCCTTTTGCTCTAGGAAGTATTTCAAGCTGTTGTGGTCTGTCCTCACCATAAAATTTCCACCCACCAAATACTATCTAAACTTGGCGAACACATGCATGATGGCCAACATCTCCTTATTATAGGTGGAATAGAGTCTCTCTACAACCCTCAATTTCTTGCTCTCATATGCTATGGAATGTCGATTTTGCATAAGCACGGCTCCTAGATGCCTTCTCCTGAAGCATCACATTCTAATACAAATGGTTGTGTGAAATCTGGTAATGACAAAATAGGACAAGTACTAGAATGAATTAGAGGGAAGTTAATGAGTGTTTGTAGATTGAAGGGGATTTCATGATAAATATCGAAGGAACTATTTAGGCCGAACATTTGTGACTATAAGGCTTATTGCCAAGGCATGTAAGAAGCCACAAGTGTGTTGAATTGTAATATACTGAACATCTAATACTCCTGTTGTAATGTTTTAGTTGCAAGTTAATAAAGAGAAATTTAGAGTTGTTTTGTGTAAGTTTTATTTGCTGCCTAACTTAGTAGCTTGTCGAAGTCTTTGAGTCTTGACCTACGGCAAAAACCCTAGTAACTAAAATTTTGTAGTTGTTTGTAGTTTTCTTTGGTGAGCTTGATTGCACATCAACTCATGCCAACAAAATGGCACTATTGTGGGGGAAAGTTTAACTTTGGTTTTCATCATTCATATCTTTGTAACTTGAAATTCATTTATAAGGTGGTCGTCCAATAATGTTCATTGAACACTTGTGAGCCTTCTATCCTAGTGGTTCCCCCCTTATTATAAACCTAATAATTTGAACATGCTTTTAAGGTGGACCAATAGTGTTCATTCAACACTTGTGTCCCTATCTCCCATTGTTGATCGAGATATGAGCACTCATGATGGTTAGATTGGTGGGTTAGCTTCGATGTGCAACAATGATATTATTATTGAGGATGCATGTAACAAAGTTGAAGTGCAACAATTTTATTTTTCATTTGATCTCCTTCCTTGTTTTGTTGATGTTGATGATGATGAGGCTTGCACACTTCTTATTGCAAGTGAAAAAATGATTGTTAAGGTGTGCACGATTTAGTTGCTTTCAGCCATGAAGATTTTGATATGGAAGAATTTTTAGAACTTGCTTTGGAGAGACTTTCTTTGGTTGATAAGGATTAGTTGATAAGGATTGCATTGATGATTCATTTTTGAGCTCATTGGTTGACCATACAGATAATGATGTTGTGTGTTCACATGTAGATTAAATTTTTGGTTTGTAGGGTGAAGAATAAGAACAAATTATTAATATTTTTTTATCAACAATATTTTTGCAATAGGTTGTGTTGAAGAATTGAAAACAGAGGAGCAATTTGAAGATTGTAAGTCTTCATATGAAGTGCCTCAAATTTTTAGATAAAATGCTAAAAGTGAAGAATTAGATTTAGATCAAGTTTTTGATTCAATCATAGAGGTGTATATTTGCATTTGTGGTCTAATTGAGTTGTAGGATTTGGATGAACGAAAGCATGCACATGAATTAACCTAGCTTGGGGTTGTATTTGCATGTGATTTTTTTCATCTTGATCTTTAAGAAGACATTTATTCCCATGTTTATTTATTTGTAGGTCAGAGTGTGGTCCAAGCTACAAAGGATTTTGTAGGGATATGTTTTCAAACAATTGAGCTTGAGGATGTCATGTTTAAATGATTTTCACCTCCATTGCTAGCATGATGGCCAAAGCACCAGTAGTTTGCATGTGCTTGCATGCAAGAATTAACATTCATTGCAGCTCAGAGAAGGAGTAATGTTGGTTTGAGGGAGATTAGCTCCTTCAACAGACTTGTCTTTGATAGAGGTAAGTGTTTTTCAATAGCTTGTTTGTGGCCTTGTGCCATGGATCTTCTTTGTAGGGTCTAACTTGCAAACTTGTTTTTAAGTTTTGTTTATATCCATACCTCCCAATGTCTATGTGCTTTCATGTTATTGGTTGTATGTTGTTTTTCCCTGTATATATTGTGTTTTGTCTTGTATATGCCTTGGTGTTTTGTATGTTAGTTTAAGCCCCATTCCTCGTTATATTTTGTTGTGTCTAGGTTTTTGGTCTACTCTTGGAGATCTTTATTCTCGTTGTTCCTTCAAGATACACATGTTCCCAACTAGATCCAGAATTGGGACTCAATATTGTAGTGTCATTTTTTCTTGAGTTCCTTCCATTTTTTGTGCCTTATTCATATTTGATCTATTGTTTATGGCTGATTTGAGACATCCTAAATGGGTCTCCTAAGTGTCAAAAGATGCAATAATGCATAACAAGTCTTAAGGATAGGCTATTAAAAGTGTTTGTCTTGGTGTTTTGTATGTTTCTCAACCTTTCGAACTTTCAGGGTTGCCCATACTTGCATGCCTTCCTCTCGATCTTGAAAACTTACTTAAATCCTTGTAAAAATTTTATTTTGTTGTTGTTTTGTTATAGTATTGGAGTTTCCCATCCCTCGATACCATTTGTTTCTAAAAGCCCAAAATTCTATTAAAAACTCTCTCCCCTTTTTGGACTCTCAAACTTCCTCATCCATCCATTCCTTGATGCCCATTCCCTTGCAACTTTACTATGCAAACTCTAATACCTTGCACTCAAATTTTTTTCTAAGTCATTGGGGTCAAACTTTCAACCATCCCTTAATTGGGTATCTATTTCCATTAATCCCCAAAATTTTGGGACTTCGTTGATCGCTTTATCAACATCTAAGTTAGACTTTCAACCTTCCCATAACTTGGTACCATTGAAAACCCATCTCAACTCCCCAATCTCGACATCTCAAAATATTTTTCCTTGTAAATCCCAAATGGTATGTACCAAGGGATGGTAGGGTGCCTCCATGTGATGACCCAGAGGTTTTAGATGTATCCACACGGGCCATTGATAAGATGTATTTCGAAGAGCAGGATTCAATACTTCGCTCACAATTCCTTGACTTTGCAAATCTTCGTGGTCCAAATTTGAGTAAACCATGGGTGAGGTTGGATAGAGCTATATTAACTCAAACATACCCTAGTGGATGGTGGACATGGCATGGGAGGGATACACCACAGTTGAAGACACTTGCCACTTGCCTCCTTGCACAGGTTACCAATTCATCTGTTGCAAAGAGAAATTGGTCCACATATAGCTTTATCCACTCCCTCAAATGCAATAGAGTTGCCTCTAGATGAGCGAAGAAGCTAGTTGTCATGCATAAGTGCTCTTCAGCTTCAAGATTGTCAGACTCTAGAGTATTGACATACTCCAGCTTTATTGTGGGATATTGATCCTAAAGACATGGCCCAGGTTGATGAAGAGGAGACAATAGAGGGATTGATTGGGATTTATTTGGTTGAGGCTGAGGTGGACCATCACAGTGGTAGTGACTTAGAGGAGGACTCTGATTTTGATGTGGTTATGGGAGATGCAGATTAGGGGCTGCAGTGCACTTTGTTTTTTGTATTTTTATTTTCATATCATAATGTAAAAGTTTAATACTATATGGCAGAAATGTAGCCTTTAGGCATTTTGTTATAAGTTTATAAATTATAGCTTGGAGGTTGTAACTTGTATGTTATTGTTATTCTTTAATATGATATCACAATTCACATGCATATTGACAATCAATTCAAAATTCCAAATTTTGAAAGCCTATTGAGTATTGACAAATAATTTTTAAACAAAAATGTTATATGTTAAGGTTCTATAATGTATATCATGTATGCTTTATGCATGTTTTCATAAGAATATTTAAAATTTCTCTATACATTTTAAATTTTTCCTATATTTTATATAGTTGTCCCCCAACCATCCCTAAATTTGGCTTGAAAAATTAAGGACTTGGGGACCTGTCCCACCATCCCTTGTCATCCCCATCTTGTAAACTCGGGTAACACTAATTTTTTCCCTTACTAGGAAATTTGAGTGGTTAAAAAGTTGTTTTGAATGATTTTGGAGAAAATTCATTAGTTTGACAAAGGATTCTAGGTTGATTATTCTTAAATACTAAAGAGTTTAATAGTTAAAATATATATTTTTTAATTAAAATCCATTTTTTAGTGTGAATGAGGTAATAGGAATATTGAATTGGATGATGAATATTGATACACTTATATTCTTGAGTATTATTTTAAGTAATTGTTAAAGCAAAATAATTTTGTTGATATATACATGTATCTATATATATTTGATGAATAGTATCGATAATACCATTTATAAAATAATATTACAAATTATAAAAAAGGTGGGTGGAAAAAGTTACACCTATAAAGACCAAACATGGCATCAACCAATAGTAAGATAATAGAAAACATAAACCAAGTTGCTAAGTGGCTAGAGCACAAGTAGGTCTCAATCATCTAGCTCTTCCTATAAATCAGTAGGGTCTGAGATAACGATAGGAAGGTCCTATCCATCATTATCATTATTAGCATTTTACTCTTGAGTACTTCATTAACCACTAGAGTAGGA
>VDFB02146205.1:0-24937 GCA_007258455.2 Sequoia sempervirens | reverse complement strand
TCCTAACTAATTTGACACCTTGCTTGTGCAAGTGTCATGTACATAATGAACACATAAGTAGGCTTAAAATTCTATGTGTAAACTAATAATTACAATAACACCCCCGTTAAGCATAGCTTAGGTGGGCACAAAAGAAATGGGTCCCTACTTCTACCCTAATAAGGTGCCCATGTACAATGCAATCTATTGCAAAGATGGAGAAAGATAGGAAACCAAAAGGGAAAAAACTATCCTCCAAAAAGAGAGAAATAAAAGACACTTTATAAAAACAATAGAAGAAATACAGTATCTTGCAATTACTTAGGAGAGTAACTATCAACGCTGGATGCAGGTGTAGGTATTTTTGAATCATGATCATCAAGTGCAAAATCTATAAAACTGTAAAGTTGATTTGAGCTATTTTCCTCACCAACTAGTATTATTTCCCTACTTAGCAAATCCATTATCACAATGGTCTTTGGCCAAAATTCAACTATCTTCCATGTATCATTGTTTGTTATCTGGTAGATTCAGAGAAAATTCTTCCTTAATGTTGGAACATAAAGGACGTTAGTGATGTACCCATTACCAAGATGAACTATGCATTTCCCACATACATGTAACAACGTGTTGTTTACGGTTAGTATCTCTGATATGTCTTCTAGATGTAAATATTTCAATACATATGGTGAATAGGCCATATGATGAGAAGCTACAAAATGGAGAAGCCATTCACTGGTTTAGTAATTTGTAGAGACCATAAGAACATGTCCTTTTGATTTCTCTTTTTCCTTTTTGGTGTTTGAAGATGATGAAGCAATGGTAGTTTTTTTAGATGAAAAAATTAATGTTGCTAATGGAACTGAAGATATTTTTTCCTCACTAGATGCCTCCTCCATGAGGAATGAAAGAATTTTCCCATATCGAGAGGTTTTGAAATTGTATTTTATTTTCTCAAGGACTAATCCCCTAAGTCAAAGCATTGCTTAGGTGAGAGGCATTATTACCAAGGTTCTTGGATTTTGGACTCACCATAGTAAACTAACCCTCTTCTTTATTCATAGTAGGTGAATACCTAAAATTGGTTTGAGTGATAGGCTTATTACAGAGAGAAGCATAAGGATAATCCTGATCTCATATTCAAAATATTTACATTAATACCAAGTATTGGACACATTTAGATAGGGAACACATTGGGTGTATCTTATCTACCTGGTCTTGATGTCCATTGTCCATTCTAAATCCTTAAATAGATCCATTTATATATAGACCCTCTTCTATAATTGAATTGAGATTTATTATTTCATGTATAAATATAAAAATAAAACTAGGATAAATAGCTTAAATACATCTATCTAAAAAATATTTCAAAAAGATGTTAATTTGGATCTATTTTATTTACTTAAAAGTTATTTCATTTTCCTTTGTAAATAATTTATTTATTACATACATGGACACATAAATTTTATTCAATCTCCATTATTTTACTTTTGAAAAAGTCATTATTCATTATTTTGGTAACTCTAATTTTAGAAACATTTATTTACATTCAAAATTCATTAATTTTTCTAGTAAATAAATAAAATTGTTGATAAATTTTAATTATGAAATAAGATACCAATTTGATTTTATTTAATATATATTTATTATATTTTTAGTTTATTATTTAATTTTAAAATTTTATTTGCATTTGTTCTTGTATGTTGGTAGCTTTGTTTTATTATGAAGGAAGCAACATTAAAATCAGCATAAATTTGATTATAGTTATCATTCTTCTTCTCTTCAAAATGTGTAATTATTTTAATGTGTCAATAATTATTAAATATTTATATTTTGACATGTAAATGGCTGTCAAATTGAAGAAAAAAAACAAATATTTTTGTCAACAAACTACACTCCATTTCTTATTATCATCGAACACATTAATAACTATAAAATAAACATATATCATTTAATTTAAATTTCCACGACCATAATTATTTTGAAAAGAAAAATTACCTTACGATAACCTTAAAAATTTAGACGCCCTCCCAAAGAGTGAAAGAAAGAAGGAAAGCGAAAGTTAAATTTGAACAATTCAAATATCCCTCATCGAGGCAAGCGCGTTGTAACTTGTAACGGCCTCAAATACAAAGAAAGAGAGCTAAACCAAGACACGGTCTGTCGCAGCGACATAACTGGAAACGTTGAATGAATCCATACGCGTGCCGTATTTGGTGGGTTTGTGAATTTAATGGCTAAGATTGTGAAAACGGTGGGAAGTAGCTGCAATTGCATCCCAACGTAACCAATCCTCTCCGAGTCCTCGGTTTTTAATAGAACAAAGGAGATTTAATCCATCTGTCACATATTAACCATAGCTTGGAGGAGACTCTTCGCCATCACCAAAACGGGTAGAAGATGAAAAAATTGAAAGGAGACTTATAAGAGGGGCAATGTCTTCTCATAAGCAAGCGTGAAGGGACAATGCAATTTCAATTATTTTGGAAGGTTCCTTCCAAGTTTTGGAACAAAAACAATAGTCAGATCTACTCTTCCCCACAATCATCGAAAGAAGAATGGACTAACATAAAAAAATTATATTACTCCACACCTTTAGTCTGCTAATGCGTTTCAAAATAAAAATCCGTCAATGTGTTTTGCTGTTATTGCAACGAAACAGCCATGCATGCAACATTGCTCTTTCGGTAGGTTGAAAATTAGTCTTGATTTTTGTTTATTAATAGGCCTGCCCATCTGAAGTTGTAATAGACCCAACAATTGTTTGTAGGAGGAGGAAAATAAGAGATATCGCAGCGCACAACAATTGAGCTTCAGGGAGTTATTGTTGTTCCTTCCCAACAAGACATCCAGCAATTGCTTAGGCATGTACAAGGATTTCAGAATGTTGAGGTTGCGGGAAGGAGAATTATGGTCACACACGATCCCAATTCTGAATCTCACGATCCCAATTCTGAATCTCAGCTAGGTATAATTAGTTCCTACTCTTTCTTCAAATTGTTTTTGCATGCGTATTATCCAAATCTTCATATTTTTGCTTTCTATCCATGACTTTCTAACCACATGTGGTTAACTGTGTTTTGATGTGTTCAGTTACTATACTGAGGGGAAGATATCGCAGTGCTAATGTTATAGAGAGGGCAACATATTGAGATGAATAGAATGTGGCATCGCCGTTTGAGACTGAAACTATTTTTCTAGGATTATTATTATGGAATTATGAATAAGTATCTCACTTTATAGACTTTAATTGTTATTCTAAGTGAAATTCTCAATTTAAAATAAAGACATTCTGGTGAAAGTTTTGTGTTTTGGGACTTATTTATTCTTCTCAAATAATAATATATAGGCTAAGAGAATACTTTTAGTAAACGAAAATAAATTTAACATGGATTTGCAAAAAAATTGTGATCTATAAATTTGGTTCTATGTCTATGCATAAATTATTAAATTTAATGTGAATAATTCAGAAAAAAATTAAATTTAAATGTAAATTTTATAGAGTATAGAATATTGTTAGATTTTTTATTTATTTTTAAATGATATAATTGTATCTATAAAAATATTTATTTATATATTTAATGAAGAAAAGTATTTTTTCTCAAGTATAATATATGTTAATTCAATATCATATAAATGCATCTAATATTCTATATTATTTATTTTATGTGAGATTGGGGCTTGCCAAAAATCTCAAGAATTTTATCTTGAAAGCTCATGAGCTTTTAATCTAGCTTCTTAATTTATGTTTATCATGATTTAATGAATAATAGTGTGAAATTTCTTAAAGGGGACACGTTCTATTAGATTAATGTAGAGAAATGTGTCTAAAAACTAAAAATAATGCATTTGAAACATGGATATCCTCGTAGAAAAGAAAATCTACATTATTTTTAAATGTATTAATTCAAGTGTTGCATCGTGAATGATATATCTTGTAATTCTTAAAGATATTATATGGTAAGTGAATACATTGAATGTCTTTAAGTAGACTAATATGATAATGATTAAATAAAATTGGTGTATAGTTGGTCCCTCAAGAAGAAATAACTGGAAACCGCCAAGATCATGGAAAACAAACAAGCACAAGATTGCAAGTGAAATCGAATGACTTGTATTACAAATGAACAAGTATAAATAGGTGAAGTTTGGGAAACAATACTCCACAATAATAGGAAAGGTGGTGAAAATAGAACCAAGAGAATAGCTCAAGGTTCAACCAACCTAAAATGTAGCAGAGATGTGTCAAATATGGGGTGACACATCTACTAATGACTCATAGAGTGGAATTAGTCTTTCCACATGTGAGGAAAACTGCCAACTATGGTTATGCTAGGGTTAACTCATGTGAGTTATACACCAACACCCCCCCTTAAGCATAGCTTAGGTAGGTTTATGAAACATGAGTCCCGGTTGTGTGCCATTTTAGGTACTCATTTACAAAAAAATCTCTCAAAAAACTAGAGAAAGAAAGAAAACCCTGTGGGAAAAAAACTTTCCTCCAAAAAGAGAGAAAATAAACAGAGGACTTTAGATGGCCCCTCCTGATGTTTGATGATGCCGATGTAGACCGTACACCAAGAAGAGCTCGTAGATGAATGAACCTTCTTTCTGTAAAGGGTTTGGTAAAGATGTCGACAACTTGTTCTGAAGACTGGAAAAATACTAGGTTGATGATCTGATCATGGATAAGTTCACGAATATAATGCATATGAATCTCAATATGTTTGGTTCGTTGATGTTGAACTGGATTCTTGCATATTTGGATAGTACTCTGATTATCACAATAGATAACTATTGGTCGTCTGATAGGAATGCCAAATTCAGAAATGATGCCTTGAAGCCATATGGCTTATGTAGCTGAGTTAACAGCTCCTGGAATTCTGCCTCTATAGAAGATATAGCAATAGCATTTTGCTTTTTGCTAGACCAGCTGATAGGACCTGAACCAAGTGAAAAACTGTACCCGGAAGTAGACTTGCAATTTTCTGTATCACCAGCCCAATCTGAATCTGTGAAACCAACCAAATCAATAGTTGAACCAACTATGTAATGTATCCCAAATGTAAGTGTACCTTGAAGGTAGTGAAGAATCCTCTTAGCTGCTTTCCAGTGCAACTCATGAGGTTCTTGCATAAATCTGGAAACTAAGCCAACTGCATATGATATGTCAGGCCTAGTATGTGTTAAGTAAATAAGACTTGCCTACAAGTTGTCTGTACAATGTTGCATCAACTAATGGTGTAGGACAAGAAGTCTCAAGCTTAACACCAGATAAGTAGGGAGTTGGAGCTGGTTTACAATTAGTCATGTGAAAACATTCAAGTAAATCGAGAGCATACTTGGGTTGAGCAAGAACAATCCCTGAATCTGATTGAGATATCTCAATACCAAGAAAGTAATGGAGTAACCCTAAGTCTGTCATGTCAAATCTTTCTTGAAGTGTTGATTTTACTACCATAATAGCAGAGGAAGCACTCCCAGTGATTAAAAGGTCATCAACATAAAGAACCAGTATTAACAATGAATCATCATGTCGCGGAAGATACACATTAGGATCTGAATTGCATCGAGTGAATCCTAAAGATAGAAGATAGGAATCCATCTTACCATACCAAGCCCTGGGTGCTTGTTTTAGGCCATAGATAGATTTCCTTAGTATACACACTAAGGATGAATTGTGAACAAACCCTGGAGGTTGTTCCATGTAGATCTCCTCCTCAAGATCTCCATGAAGAAATGCACTCTTTACATCCATTTGATGTACTGCCCACCCATGTGTTGCGGCTATAGCAAGTGTGAGTCTGATTGAAGTCATCTTTGCAATAGGTGCAAAGGTCTTGTATAGTCAATTCCTGCTACTTGTGAAAAACCTTTAGCAACCAACTGTGCTTTGTACTTGTCAACTGACCCATCTGCTGCATATTTAGTCTGATATATCCATTTACATCGAACTACTTTTCTTCCCTTAGGAAGAGAAGTTAAGTCCCAAGTGTGATTTTTGATTAAGGAATCATATTCCTCATTCATGGCAACATCCCACTTCGATATGCCTGATGCATCTTTAAATGTCTGTGGATCAGACACTGAAGCAAAGTAGGCATGAGATTCCCCCTGAAAGTCTGTCTGAAGCTGTCTATCATCTACTGCAGTTTGTACCCAAGAATCTATTGTATGAAGTGAGCGTAGAGTTCTAGATGTGGGTGAATCTGGTGTAGAAATTTCAACTTCTAATTCAATCCCTGAACTGGATGAAGATGAATTTTCAATGCAATCATCACTTTGTGAACTAGAGGAAGAAGAAGTACTACTAACTGCACTAGAAATTTGTTGCGAATGATTTGAATCATCAGAAATATTATCAGAATATGGAGAATCAATAGTATGACAAGGAATGTCAAGAATAGTTTCAAGGGGTGTTTCTTGAAACTTGACACTTCTCTCGATGAACAACTCATGTGTGGTAGGGTGTAGTAGGCGGTAACCTTTAACACCTTCTGGATATCCAACAAAGATACAAGGTTTGGATTGTGCATCCATAGCCTTGCGATGTTCTTTAGGAATATGGGCCATAGCAGGTGAACCAAAGACTCTGAAGTGATCAACTGTTGGTTTCCATCCTTTCCAAGCTTCAAAGGGAGTGATTCCTTTCAAGGCTTTGTGAGGAACCCTATTTTGAATGTAACATGCACAATTGATAGCTTCAGCCCAATAAGATGGTGTTAAACCTTTGGAATGAATCATACAGTTAGCCATCTCCTTTAAAGACCTATTTTTACATTCTGCAACACCATTTTGTTGAGGGGTATATGGAACTGTGTGTTGCAACTCTATCCCTTCTTTGTGCAAAACTGCTCAAAAATGTTATTAACATATTCTCTGCCATTATCTATTTGAAGAACCTTGATGACTTTCCCTGACTGTTTTTCAGCTAGAGCTTTGAAATCTTGAAAAGAATCAAATACTTCTGATTTTTTCCTAAGGAAGTAGACCCATGTAAAACGTGAGAAATCATCAATAAATGTGAGAACATATCTAGCCTTTGTAAAAGAAGGATGTGGAAAAGCCCCTGAAACATCACTATGAACAAGTTCTAAGACTTGTTTTTCCCTCCAAGTTTCTCCTTTGTCAAACTTTGCTTCAGGATGTTTACCAAGTGCACATCCTTCACATAGTCCTTTAGAAAACTTGACTTTTGGTAATCCATTAACCATTTTTTGTTGCCGTAGTTGTTCAAGATAACGGTAGTTAAGGTGGCCAAACCGTTCATGCCATAATTTACTAACTTCATCTGAATGAGTTAGTAGTGCCTTTGAAGAAATATCAGTAGCAAAACTAGAGAAGGAATACAATCTGATTGGTGATTGGCTTCTCCTATAGCAACTAAGTTATTACTTTGTAATTCTCTTATCTCAACTAAATTTGGAGAGAAATAAACTCTCATACCCTTCCCTAAGTGTGTTATTTGATACACTAAAAGGAGATTAGTTGAAAGTGAAGGTACACTAAGAACTTTTGAAAAAATTCCTCCTTCAACTTCAACAGACCCTCTCCCTTTAACCAATACTGGGGTATCATCACCTAAGTTGACTGAAGACATTCTGGATGGCCCTAAGGATGTGAATGCAACCTAAGAAGAACCCATATGATGAGTAGAACTAGAATCAATAATCCATGATGGAGATGAAGATGAAGATGACGTAACAACTAGAGCTCTGCCTTTTAATTTCTCTTTGTCCTTGGTATTATCCTGAGTTGATGAAGATGCCTTGCCAAAATCAGGAATCCCAATATTATTCTTTTTAAGAATATTTGAGAGACTTTCAATTTGTTTCTTCATGCATTGATGTTCATCATGCCCCCGTTTTTTACAAAAGGCACATATTATCTTCTCAGTAATTTGCTTACTTTGTTGAGAAGATTTATCCTTTTTCAAATCATCAATTTTATCTCCTTTCTTACCACCCTTGTCCTTTTTAGTGTTTTTCTTCCCATTTGAAGTTTGTAGCTTGTCATTCCCTGTGATTAGAGCTTGAGGCTTTGTAGACTTCAAAGAACCCATCTGAATTAGTTTCTCCTATTCCCTTGTGAGATCATAAATGAATTTATCTAGAGTGGGCATTTTCCATGATGCTCCAAGAGCACTTTTAGTAGAATAGAAAGTTGATACAAACACAAAAATTTTGGACCTAATTTGGAAAGTACTGAAAGGATTAATTGATCCTCTTTCTTGTCAATTCCACAATATTTTAACTGTAACTTTAAAGATTTAAACTTTGTGAAGAAATCTTCTAAAGTTGTAAAACTTCTAGGACTAAGACCTAAGAGCTGATTTTCCAATTCATGACTTCTGAGTTCATCAATTTTTCCAAATAGTTTGTCTAAAGTTTCCCACACTTGATTGGGTGTAGTTAAATTTTTGACATGAAACAATAATTCTAGAGATAGATTTAAACACAGAAAGCCAAATGCTTGATCACATTTGTTGAAAAACTTTTCTTTTTCTTTGGCTGCATTAGGTTCTTTTTCTGTTCCCATAGTTATCCTATATAGGCCCTTATTTTTTAGTACAAGGCTAACTTTAATCTTCCAATCATGATAATTGAAAGGTGTTAGAGGAGAAATGGGAATTGTAGACTCCATGATGCTTTTAGTCACTTAGATAGTAGATGCAAAAAATTTGAAAGAAAGAGATAAAGAAAGTGAAAATGAAGGTGTGAAAAAGGTAACACACCTACACAAAAAAATCACTTCTCTAGTAAGTGTGCAATATGAACACACTTAATTACTGTCGATGTAGATAGGATGGCCTGGTGGAGAAGGATGTTGTTTTGATGACTTTGTTGGTGATACAAAGCAAACACCAATCTCCTACGCCTCTGAATCATATACATAGAGCATTAAGAAGTCTACAGCCTCCAAAATTTGTTCTCGAGAAGAGGCCTTCAAATAGCACTTAGCTTTCCCAGTGAGCTGACCATTACTGATGGATTTCCCCAAAAAATAAAGGTCGATGCCTCAAAAAGAAAAATCAAGCAAATCGTGGCCTTCCCCCTTAGATTGGTCACATAGCCGTAGATCAAATGCCTGCAGAGGTGAATAGAGGCCAAATACCCTTCACACAAAAGCCAAAGGCTTGGTCCTATCAAAAAATGTTGCCTCCCTAGCCTTTAGCTTGTAGAAACAACTGGTGAGAAAGTCTTCAAATTGTGCCTCTCTATGGAGAAGTGTCATGTTTGTTGATAGTAAAAACTTCCTCTGGTTGCTGCTATCCACAGGCAGTGGATTTTAAACAGAATATGCAAATCATGTGTTAGATGTTTCCCAATGATTGCACAACAAACTATCTGTTCTTTATGCTTGAAGATGCCTCACTACATTATGCACAACTTGGGCAGCCTTGGCCTACGTGATGAGGTGACTGTGAGGAGCAACAAGGCCGATGGATGGCCTTACTGTTACGTTGAAATAATTTCCTATGAGGGCTATTCAAACTCACACAAACTCAACGTCAATGAAAGTGATTCGCATAGCAAGCAAAATGGCTTGAAGCTTACCACGTTTGCTCTGATACCATGTGGAAATAGCCAAGATCATGGAAAAACAAACAAGCACAAGATTGCAAGTGAAATCAAATAACTTGTAACAAATGAACAAGTATAAATAGGTGAAGTTTGGGAAACAATACTCCATGATAATAGGAAAGGATAAGAAGATAGAACCAAGAGAATAGCTCAAGGTTTAACCAACCTAAAATGTAGCAGAGATGTGTCAAATATGGGGTGACACATCTACTAATGACTCATAGAGTGGAATTAGTCTTTCCACATGTGAGGAAAACTACCAACTATGGTTATGCTAGGTATAACTCATGTGAGTTATACACCAACAATAACTATTAGGAGTTACCCAAAAATTAAAGTCTAAATTCTAAATTTGAAAGGGGGCATACTATATTGAAATCAACCTTGTGACTTTGGAAATGACCACTGACATTAAAAAGGGCTAAATCAGTGTGGGTATGATTTACATGAAAGTATGTGCATGTATAGGTATAATAAATGTATAGATAGGGAGAATGTATTGGGATGAATAAATATTTCACTGTAGGAAGAGATAAGTGCAAAAGAATGCATGTAATAAATATGTAAGTGCCATTAGGTAATGTACCTAAATTTACACAAAAGTTTGACCTATGTCAATATTTTAGGGTATTGAGACACTCTTGTCAAAATAATTACAAGAAAAAATGAAAATTATGATGAATATGCCAATTTTACTATGTTACAATATTTTTACTAAATTATATTTTTGGAGATTACATGCACTACTATTTTATAATTTGAAAGGATAGTATTATAGTAATTAAAATTTATAATTTTAGTTAACTAATAAAAAAAATCAATTCTTTGTGAAAAATAAGTCTATAAATGATAGATTTAAATATTTATTTTTTTATACATTAACTTTCCTAACTTTCATGTTTGAATCCTCTTCTATTGAATAATAGTTTTATCATTGTATAAATTGCATTGTAATTACTTCACTAAGACACTTTTTTTGTTACAATAAAAATATTTTGCTATTTTTTGAAGAAATTAACTATTTTTCAAAGTCTATACTTATATAATTTGTTACAAAAATTTGTACTCCCAACACAAGATGCATGTAGCTATTTTTAAAATAATATAATTATAACATTAATTTCCCTACACAAGGAATATTATGTGTAACTTTAAATATGCTTGAACCTTCTAAATGATAAATGTCTAGTCATAAGTGCATTAAAATTTAAAGTTAATCAAATTCTTGATCTTAGGGATTAATATGTACCTATTTAAATGAATTTATTTAATATTTTCTTAAAAAAGGGGTTAAAATTTATTGAAAAAGAGAAATAATACAAAAAAATAGGATAGAAGCCCACAAAAACCACCAACTAACAAACAAAAATAGTTCCAAGGGAATCCAACCAAAGAACCAGTTATATATGCTTGTCATCCATGCTTAACTTATCAAGGGCCAATGAATACCCTAAGGATAGAAGTCCCTAGTCATCAATATCCCAACTCTCAAAATGCTCAAAGGCCCACTTTTCTAAAATATTAGCCACCATATTCCATTCCCTAAGAAAATGACAAAAAAAAACAAATTCCAATTAACTACACAACTTCACAATCTATTTGGCCACAAGAACCAATTACCAATTAACACCATAAGTATTTACTCATTTAGCATTTCAAGCACAATCTATGAATCCATTTCATAAATAATCCTTTTCTATCCCAAGGAACATCATTGTTCAAGAGCATGAACAACCACAAGAGCCTCCATGAGATTATTTGAATGATGACCCTTATAAATAGAGAAGAAAAAAACCACACCTCCATTACTATCTTTGTCAATACCACAAATACCCACATGCTCGAGATTCCCCTAGAAGAACCATCAGTATTAATCTTTATAATTCCTTAAGAAGGAGGATGCCAAAATCCTCATTTTGACCTTGTGAGTACCTTTACCTATTAAGTACCCATAACGTTTTCCCACCAAGCTTAAATTCCTAAAAAACACCAAATCACTAGGATCCATAGGAACCAAAAGGTCACACTTAGCTAAAATAGTCTCTTGGTCCCTATTAATGATCTTCCCCCATAAATAAGCCCCCATCAACTTCACATCTTAAAAAAATCTTTGATTTCTTTCTAACCAAAGGTGCCAAATAATAAAAGTAGGCCCAATATCACATACAATCTGAAGAAAAGATGTCTTTGTTGGAGGTCTCCCTAAAATTTATAAAAACTCAATCAAAGAAGATGTGTGAACACAAGCATGTTCCTAGAATCCCCACTAGAGATGCTAAGTCTCCTTAGAGAAAGGAAACTGAAAGAAGAGGTGTGAAGTGCATTCCTCACTATTATTACACAGAGCATAAATAGGACCTTGGAAACCTCTCTTTCGCAAATTCTCCCAAGTAAGACACCTATTTTAAGCAACCAACCATACAAAGAAATTACACTTGAGACAAGAAAACTTATTCCAAATATGCTTCCACCAATGAACACCAACCTTCCCATACAATTTTTTATCCATCTCCATATATCCTAAGGCAACAAAAAATTCACCTTTCGGATTTGAAGCCCAAGACAGAGTATCCTTCCCCTATAAATTACTACACATTCTACAAGCCAAAATCTGAGCAAGATCTTGTCTTGCCTCCTTAGTACCTTGATACAATCACCCATACTAAAAAAATGTTTGACATTTTAATTTATTTCATTTTGATATTGACTATGATTACATAATGTTGTGCAGTACAACATATATACCTTGATACAAGCACCCATACTAAAAAAATATTTGACATTTTAATTTATTTCATTTTGATATTGATTGTGGTTACATAACGTTGTGTATAGTACATGTTTTTATTTGTTTATTTAGAAGTACAATATTTTCTCTAGCTTGACATATTGCAATAGGTTTTATTTGGATTTCTATTATCATTTATGTCTATTTATGAAAATTAACTACAATTTTTCAATTTACATGTTCCATACTTCTTCACAATGAATGATTAAACAATTTATTTTTTTCTTTAAATCACATCATAATTTTTTTCGCACATTCCAAATAATAACATATTTGACATTCCCATTCAAAATAAATGTAAATTTTTTTTAAAAAAAAAGAAAATTGATCACATAAGATATAAAAATAATTATTACTCTAAAGATAAAGTAATCTTAAAATTTATAAATTTAATACTAATTTTAATTTATTAATAATTTTAATGTAATTTATTTACCATGTTTAACAATCACTAAAACTTAAAAACATACGGAAATAATTATATTATAAGGTATAATTATCATGAATTTACATATCACTCAAAGAATAAGGACCAAGAGAAACATAACAAGTACGGGATCACTATCTTCTTAGAATCAATGACATATATCGATCTATGAAGCGATCAAAACTATATAAAAAGCCTAAGTGAAGGAAATGATATGGAAATTTGTCTAATTTGAAAGCGTGAAATGGTGGGAAATGACTCCGGTTTTCCGCCTTCCATGGTGGGATTTTTCTTGATTTCCTATATATTTGTTATCTGCTCAATTTGAGCGGTCAAATTTATCCTTCGCAGCGCTTGAACTGCAGACAAATTATCAACACCGTCAAGCAAATATAATTGGAAATTCTTCATGGAAAACCCTTCTACATTCATGGCATTCAACTGTAAATATAAATCATATCATAGAAACAGAAATAACAAATCAATTAGTGGTGTAATATACCTAAGGCGCCTCCGTCTTGTGAATTTGGATCATGTGTTACGGTGACTTTTCTCTGTTGAATATTAACATCAACGTTCTCAACTCCATGTAGAGCATTCAGCGATGTCCTTATATGTTGTTCATGGGCAGCAGCATAAATTCCCTGGACTTTGAGAATTGTTCTCTGCATGATGGCGAGCTGTTATCCTCTGCAATTCGAATAGCAAATGAAGATGATGAATAAACAAGGTTTGGTAGTTTGTTGGAATGGGAGATAATTATGTTTGGCTTGTATGGTGCATGGAGTTGATGGTTATATAGCCCAAGAGGAGTGTCGCGCAAGATACGGCCATCTCCTTCCTAGCACTAAACATGACAAAATCACGAAAGCTGCAGGGCTTACAAGTCAGAGATATGGAAATTCGTGGTAACATATATCCTTAATACAAATATTACGCTATTGGTATTAGGTTTATAAGAATAAGTCAAACCGTTTTGTAATATGGGTATTTGTATTAAGGCATATATATTGTAATGTACGTCTTGGTTTTCTAATGTGGGTATTTGTATTAAGACACATTTATTTTCCCTTTCGTCAAGGTTGGCCTAATTGTTTGTAGTAGGGTGAATCTTTCTAAGTCTATTTCTGACCCTTGAAAAAGCTCTAAAATATTTATATGCATAAATTATTAGTCTCGCTTTATTATTGTTATATTTTAACGTTGACTATGTTGGGCCATCACAGTGCTTTAGATTATTACGATAGGCTATTATAGGTGAGAATTCCACCAGAAAAGTCTTACTGTCTGATGCCTGAAAATATTAGACTATTCCGGTGGAAAATCCCGATCAGAAGGATGCCAGTAGCACAGACGTCTTCCCTGCGCAATTCAATCACTAGCATACGGAAGTCTTACTTGGCCTCGACAGCACCAATAGCTAGCAGTGAATGGTACAGATGAATTCTTCATCGCTCAGCAGTAGGTAGATAGAACATTCAAGTAAGAGCATTGAAGGAGAGTAGTTGTGTTGAGGATGGAACGACTATCAGTGGATAATGAAGGGAGATAAAGGCATTCAAAGTATAGTCTGCCACCCACCGTGCAATGTCAATTCACCTATATCGGGGATTTGTGACTGCCTTTGCCCATAAATTAACGTTAGCAGGTATGGCTACGAGTCAGGCCACACCATTCTACACATTCTTGGGGTCTCCGTGCGTGGCTTGGGATTTAATATGTCACCAAATTTACACTGTAGGTAATAAATTATGTCTAGCAGCTTTAAGATGGCTCTCACCTGGACGCAATGCACAGGCAAGACGGGGGAAATTTGGCTGCCTTCTTCAGGTCTGTGTGGCGAACAAGCAGGAGGTCAGAGTCTCAATATCCACCCATCCGCTTCAGGTCTGTATACTTCAATTAAACTCTTCTTTCGTTAATATTGTCTTCCATTCATTTATTGTGTGTATAGTCGGTGACCTCCAACTCGAGCTCGAATTAAACAAAATTCTTCCAAAAAGTGTGAAATATTTTGTTTCAATTGGGGTTTGTCTTTGAAATATTCCAGAGGATGATATAATATTGCTTGGAGATCTTTTTAGGGTGTAATACCCCTCCATGTCGTTGTTTTGGACTTGTGTGTGTGTGTGTTTCATTGGTTACTGAGTTATTTGATTGTGTGGAAAATATAATATGTTAGTAATCATGTTTAAATAATTAATTAAATCATAAATGAAATTGCAAGGTTATTTAAAATATAATTAGGAATTAAAATAATAATCAATTAAATCAAATCAAATGATTTAGAACAAATGATCAATCAAACTAATTCGTTAAAAGTAAAAGTGATATTATTAGATAAATTGATTTAAATTGTTATGAACAAGTAATCTTGAAAAGATAATTATTATAATAAGAAATTTAATGGATACTTATTTAGAATCTTGCAAATGGTTGATTTTAATTATTCTAATGTGGAAGTAATTAACAAATAGTGTATTGTGAAGATAATGAATATATATTCAAATAGAAGTTCATTTTTGTGGAGTTAAATTTATTTAGTTTAATCAAAATGCTTGATAAAAGAAAATGAAATATAAATACTTGAAAAGGCAACAAAAGGAATTAAAGGGATTAAATATTATTTGGATTTATTTCTTGAGTTGTGACTTTTGGTTTTCACTGGAGAATATGAAGAATAAACAAATATAAAACTCCATCTTTTGTGGATTTGAATGTAATTAAATTTCATTTTTGGAGAAGTGACTTTTGGTATTCGCGGGAAGAGGAATTGAAAGGATTCCTGGGCATAGAATTTAATAAGGGTTTTTCCTTGTTGGAGGGATGGCTTTTGGAATGCTGGAGAAATTTCTTTTCCAATCAATTTTCTGTCCCTAGTTCTTTTCTGTTTGTGGAGAAATTGGTGAAGAGGAAGGAGGATTCAGATCAGTTGCTGGAAGATTTGCAGCAAGGGAAATTGATACAGAAAAAGGATCGAAGCTTCTTCAATCTTCTGCAAGCGAAGGACGCCAGGTTCCTTCTTTAATTTATTTACCTCTGTTAAAATAGGGATTTGTGCTTGTGAATTAAATTTGTATTTAAGATTGAAAATTAGTAAGAAAATTCACTGGGGTTACAGTTTAATCAAAGGAAATTGGGGATTGTTATTAGATTGATGAAATTTCTGGGGTTTCCGGGTTGTGGCTGGTTATTTAAAAAGAGGGGTTTTAATTGAAATCTGGGAATTAAACAATTTTCTGTTATTTCATTTTGTTTTAAAAAAATTTTGATTATTGTTTTGAAAACAATTACCTCTCCTCGAATTTCTGGTATATATATATATATATATTTCCTTAGAAATCTTTTTACTTCAATCATGCACAGTGAATTTCATGTGAACAGTAATTCTCTGTTACTGTAATATTCGAACCTCTGAAAATATATATATACATATATTTATATATATATATATTAGATATATATATATACATATATATATAAATATATATATATATTTTTATAATCGAATGGAAATTTGTTTGGAAATTTGAAATTGTGAAAACCCGTCGCACTGTTCATACCATTTGATTTCATTTTTTTATTCATATGTATATGTATATAGGTTGTGTGGGGGACGGCCTCGGCCGTACCCACCACACCGCCTTTTGGGCACAGACGGTACCGTCGGTACCGTGGACAGTCTACAGACTGTCCACGGCAGTCCTTTGGACTGCCGTGTGCAGTCCGTAGACTGCCCACGGCCGGCGGGGTCCGGTCTTCTATGCGGCTGTGTTGGGATTAAATCCCACTTGAATTTTAATATGTTTAAACATAATGTTTAATATGCGATTTTTAATATATGATTTCTGTGCGGATTTTTATTTGATATATATATATATATGTATATGTATATATATGTATATATATATATGAATATTTGTATATATATATCTATATCTATATATATATGTTGTAGACATATATATATATATATTTATATATATATAAAGATTAATTTATTAATTCTGGTTGTAGTATTATTTAATCAATTTTTCTGTTATTCAAGAAGAAAATATATCTATACTGTTTTAAATCTGTTTAATATATATATTCTGTTAATTTAACTGTTAGTTAAACAAATGTATAAATATATTCTGTTTCTGTTTCTTTTCTGATTAAAATTATATTTTTTGTAATTTAACTGTTATTTAGAAAATAGATATTCACACTTAGATTCTGTTTCTTTTCTGATTAAAAATAAAGCAAAATTTGTTACAATGAAAATAATAGTAAAATATTAAAAGAAAAAAATCTGTCTTATGGATTTGTTAAATTATAACTTTGAGTGGATATTGTTTACGAAAGTAAAACAACATTGTTTATTTAATTCTTGTTTAAATGTGAATATTTTTGGGAATAGAATTTATTATGGGATTAAATAAGTTGTTCTTTTTATATTTCATCTTGTAGTATTGTTGGATTCGTAGAACAGATCTTTTCTCTTTTTACATCCCCTCCTCAAAAAGAATTAAAATAAATATAAATGCGTAGTGGTTTTTAAACATAATTGTGTGTGTAAATTTATTTAGATAGATTTAAGATTTTAAGGTGGTAAGTTCTAATATGTAGTTTATGTATGTAGAGTATTGTTATTATTGACATTTTAAATTATAGACAATTGGTCTTAAATGGTTTTCACAATTAATTTAAATTTTGGAAGTGAATGTTAAGTGAGTATGATGAAAGGGGAAATTTAAATGTATGGGTATAGTTAGAGATTGATTAGGGTAATTTCGAATTGGATAGTTTATTGGTGAAATGGAATTTGAATCTTTTGAAAATTGACTTCCCTTATATTCATTTAATGATTGATTTGTAAGTACGCTTTATGGATGAGACTTTTAGAATACTTGTGATGGTTATCATGAATTGTTTTAGTATGGGTAAGTTGTAAAGTTATTTAGTTCTGGTCGTTAATTGATTGGTTAATAAATATTGTTCTCGATTGAATTGTTGATTGATGTTTATTATATAAGTGTTTTTTTTGTGGAGTTGTGAGTGGTTGAGTATTTAAGGTGTTCTTATATTTGGTGCCTTGGATGCCTGGTTGAATGCTTTTACCTTTGTTGTTGAAGGATTGTTTTTGGGTGGTTCCATGTTGGTGTGAATGCCTTTGGAGGTTAGTTTTGATTCAAGGAATCCTTTGTCTTTTAGATTTGTGTGGCAATGTAATTGGGAATTTGTATTTTGTTGATGAGTTGTGGGAGGTTGATCTTCTTGGATTTCTGATTTATTTTGTATCAAGTTGTTTATGTGGTTTGGATGGGGTGGATGATCTTATTTTAATGTATTCACTCATTATTTTCGAATTGAAATTAGATCTGGTGGCCTTGCAATTATTGTTGTCATTGCTATGTTGTTGTTTTTATGAAAGTGATTTGCGTACCATCATAAGGGGGTTCTTGTGAGGAGAAAATTGAGGTCTCCCATGGAATGCCTAGTTGGTGGCTTTTGGTTTCATTTAGTGATTTCGTGAATTAAAAGTTGGTTTTCTTTTGCGTTTTCCTATTTGAGGTGATGCCATTGTTAATTTGTAGATGGGTCTTGATGAATCTTTCCTTGTTATGGCTTTTTCTGATTTACTCTCATATTTGAGGAAATTTTTGTGTTATTGGAGAAATACTCATGTTGCTTCACTTTACCTTTGTTTATGGGTTTTCATTCTCTTGGCTTCCAGAGGCTTGAGATGATTGATAATTGATGTTCTCTCTCTTTATGGGCCCTTGATGTGGCAAGTGTTTTGGTTTCATGATTTTAAAAGGGTTGTACAAATTTGTTGAGACTTGGAAATTGTATTTATAGTGAGATGGGTAATGCCTCGCATGCTCTCGGTTGTGATCTAATATTCTTATTTTGATGGTACAACCCTTGGTTTTTTATGTTGTTGGGTCTCTAGGGAGAGTGGCTCCTCGTGGGGGCCGGCGCCCCGTTTAAGGGGAAGGGCTCAGGATAACCCACGAGTGAGTTAGTAAACAAGTGAAAACCTAATAATTAACTTAGGAGGGTTGGTAGTAATATCATTATAAGATTAATAAAATGGATGCCTCGTCTTCATTAGTGCTTCCAGACTAATGGAAGGCTGAGAAGGCCGTGTTTGGCAAGGTCGTGACCTCGTCTTCACGAGAGGTCTACGGCTCCGCATGAGTCACCCTATGGACCGGCGCCTCCAGTTGGGAGGAAGAGCACAGGATGCCATAGATGGGACCGGTGCCTCCAGTTGGGAGGAAGAGCACAGGACAGCCCATGTAGGACTATGCGATGACACTCTCCCCTAGTTGCCCATGTGTTTTACTTTATTGAGTTCCTCTGGAAGTGGGTTATGGGAGTTGTTTTAGATTGTTGTTTGAATTGATTTAAATTGATTTATGATTATTGCTTTAATACATCTTTAGTATGTTTTGTGGTCTTGTATGATCTCATTTATATTTGATTTACGATCTTGTATCTTATGATACTGTGATATGATGTTATTGTATTGTTTAATTAAAATTTGGAATTGTATCATGTTTATTAATTCAGTTTGATTTGGAAGTATCTTATGATCATCCTTTGGTTACTTGTTTACTGATCATTGCTTTGTTTTATGTGATGGGGTTTATGACTTTAAGTTATTATGTTGACTCTTGGGTGTTGTTGATTATGTCATGGTAATCCTTGAGTTTTATGATACTTTTGTATGGCATTGAGTCTTGTGGTTCCCTTTTTGGATGTTCTTGGTTGAGGTCTCTTTCTTGTTAGCTCCTAGCACGGGGGGTGGGTCTTCGGACTCACATGGTCGGGTGGAACGTGCTAAGCACCCCATTGGGTCCCCAGTCGAGGATAGAGAGGTGTGGATTGGTGCGGTTGCAGCGACTCCAGAGTTGTATCCATCTTGGAGCTAGTTTCATCTGTTTATTTGTATTATGTTATCTTATGTATGGTTTCCATTTATGTTTGGAAACACTCTTGTATCATTGTACCTTTAGAACATTGTACTATGATGTAATGTTAACTCGGTGTGGTTATTGGCCATGGCAGTTGTTATTCATTGGGTTGAGTTAATTATTTATATGTTGTATTTATGTACTCAAATGGTTTCTTATCAATGATTATCATGTATATGTTATATTTGTTAATGTTTATTTTGTTATGGATTATATCTTTCTATTTTATTCTTTATTGTTGTTGTGTGGATCTCAGTCTCGTAATGACTCTTCGTGTACCCCAAGGGATGTATGTGTTAGTGAATCTGCTTAAATGAAATTCATGTTATGACTTAATGTGTTTTACATATATGTTATGTTTAATTTTTTAAAAAAAATTGTGCAGTAATTATTGTTTAGTTGTCCTTTGGGGTTCCGCATGATGGGGCTACACTGTGGGATGATATCTACTTAATCTGTTTAAATTTCTGTTAGGAAAAATGCAGAAACAAGAGGTCCAAACTGAATTTCTCTCTGTTGGCTCGATTGATTCTGCTCTCTTTTGGCGGGTGAGTCGATTTGTAGCTGAGATTTTTATGTAGTGTGATAAATTATGCAAAATTGGAATTTTAATGCCCTTCTTATGTGTGTTATATTAAAGAGTGTGTGCATTTCAAACCTTGTTATTAATGGGCTTGAAGGAAACGTCTCCTTCCTTCTCTTCGGCAATGCCCAACTTGGTGCCTGCAATTATTTTCGTCATGGCATGGGGTTTAGGGTGAGTACTCTGTAATCATTTCTTGAAAGATTGAACTGTGTTTTATATCTGGGTTTTGTGGTTTAATTGGTACTTTTTTCCCCTTGCTTTGTAGGATGGAGAAAGTAGACATTAAGTGTTCTCACAGCCGAATCAAGATTGTGGGTACAGTGCTTTGTGTGTGTGGAGCAATGGCCATGAGTTTCCTGCGCGGTCCTGCTATAAGCGAGCTCTGGGCTTCACCACACCCTCATTCACAAAACATCATCCCTAACTTTCTACATGAGGGGAATTCGGACAAAACTATTACAGGATGCATTTACCTCTTAACGGCTGTGACAATCGTGTCGTCTTGTATGATAGTACAGGTCCTATTTCATTTTCTCATTCTCTTTTTTGTAGTTTTTACTTCTTGCTTACTGTAACAGAAACTTGGGTAACATTCATGAGCCTCTCATTATAACAGTTGTATTATTAAGTTCTGACTAAAGTTTGTGAGCATGCAGGCTGAGACATTGAAACAGTATCCAGCTCCATTATCCCTCTCAGCACTTACAGCACTTCTTGGCTCCATCGAAACTGCTGCCTTGATAATGGCTTTAGACAAGGGTGTTGATGCATCATCATGGTCTCTGGATTGGAGTGGGGTTCTGACCATTATATTTGGGGTGAGTGAAACAAATGGATTTCTGCTTTGATCCACCCATTCCCCTTTACTTAACAACCAGTCTCCATGACCATTGAGCCAGTCCTTCCATTGACCTATGAGTATTTCAACAGATCCATTTCTCATGAATTTCAATGTCCTGGTTGGAACTTTTTGGACACTTTCAGTCGTCACTTGCTCATCATCAAAGCAAAACCTTAGAATTTTAAGTACTATATTTTTAATTAAACGATTGACAATTTTGTTTTAGATGGCTCTTGATTCGTAAATAGTGTTATTGATCCCCTGGTTATATCAGAATTTAAGCTCTGGTTTGAGTGATTTCATTTCACATATTTTATGTACCAATTGGAAAGTAAGCAGCCAAAATTGCTTACATGTGCAGGGAATCTTTGGCAATGCATTTCTTGTCACCTTGCAACTATGGTGCATTCAAAAAAGAGGACCTGTATTTGTGTCAACATTCAGCCCTATTTCTATTGTTTGCTCTCCTATCTTATCATCCTTCATTTTAGGAGAAACCCTACATCTGGGAAGGTCAGGCTTTGTTTTTTAATTACATAGTTTGAATTATATATACATTTTACATATCATTTTATTTGGAATTACTATAACTCAGGATTCTATAAGATTATTTAATTAAATGAAATAGTTGTACAAAATCTATATTTTATTGACCCATATATAGCTCTATCTATTTTGAAATATTATAATTCACTTTTTATAATATAATTTTATGAATTTAATATTATATAAACTATAAACTTAATATTATATAAACATTATATATCTGTAAACTTAATATTATACAAACAACATATATATCTTTATATATCTTTAAAAAAATTTGTAAAAGATGTGGAGAATGTTTGCTTATTTTGACTAGCAACTGTTGCTCAATTTATTTATATTGATAATATTAATAACTATTAAAAAAGAGGCAAAAGAATTTGTGAAGCCATATGACATTTTTGACAATAATTGATTAGAACGCAAGATTTAAGATGAATAAAGAACCATAAAGAAATTCATGGGGATAACACAGTCTACGAAACAAATTTCAAAGGTCAATAGTAGATATTGCTTCATTCATCAATAGAAAAATAAAATATTCAAACCATATTTTAACATGATTTATTGGTGTCTCTGTCAGAATCCTTACACTACCATGTTAAGTAGCATCTGAATATGTATCAAGGTATTCAACCTATAAATAGTGGATATAGTCTATCCTGAGAATCATCGCTGCAATACAATAGAGAGCCATCGCTGCTAGGAATCAGCCAATGTAACAAAACAACACAAGAGTTTTCTTCAGTCGTCCTCTGTAGCTTCCTCCAGAACCCGTGGTTGAAGAACCTACCTGGCAGCCTATCTAGCGCACCTTTCCTCTGTGGCTGCCTCCAGAACCTGTGGTTGAAGGAGTAAAGAATGGCGCCTAGGTTAGGGTTCTTTTCAGCTATGGCTAAATTAAGGAGGCTTTCCATTTGGGTGCGATTTATTAGCCCTTGAAGAGTGCATTTTTTGGTAGTGCCACGTATGGTAGCTAGGGAGGACTGTTGTTTTAGCTTGGACCACTTCCAAATACATTGAAATCATGGTCTAAAGATTAAAATTGAAATGGCAATAACTGGGAGACAGCTGCACCCAGCGTTCCACCACCTTTAAATTATATAATTGTTTATATATATATTTTATATAAGTGGTTTTTTCGAGTGTTTTTAATTATATGGTTTATGTGTTAAATGAAAGTAAATTTAGCGTAAGATAGTTTATGTCCTGCAATTATCATGAAGTGAATTGCTAGCTGTGCATGTGACGTAGGTTGTAATATTCTCTTCTTGGATTATGTGGTATTTGATCCACTCACATATTCAACTACTTTAATTCGTCAAATGGGTTTCTAAGTGTTAATGAATTGTTTTGAGAGTGCTTATCTAAAATAAAAATTTAATAGTTAAATGGGAATTCGCCAAATGGATTTCTAAGTGTTAATGAATTGTTTTGAGAGTGCTTACCTATAATAAAAATTTAATGAATCTGTTAACTTAACTGTTTAATATTGTATAGGTATGAACTCTATTAATTTTGATTTTACAAATAATTGTCATAATATTTGAAAACAAAATAAGTTATATTAGATATAATTTAATTGTTATTGATATTATTATTTTTAGAAGAATGTTTATATTCATAAATTTTGAATTGAATTAAATAGCTATAAATAAAAATAATGTTTGAGGAAATAATTAAATAAATCAGAATTATTCTTAGAAAGTTTTAAAGTAGAACAAAATAAATTAAATTAGAGTAAAATACATTTATACCTATAATAAAATAGCTTTGTATTTCAGTTTTTATCTACATTTGATTAACATTGTAATTGACATAATAGTACAAGACAATATATTATACGATAGTCAAATATGAATACATGCTTGGATTTGGTTTTTTAAGGCACACAAACCAAGTGGTTCATGATAGTGTTTATTTTTCGTATTCTTCTAACTTAAAAACCTTTTTTAATAGTACACGTATACCCTTCTTGTATTGATTTGGGTGGAAATATTATTTATAGTTTGGTTTATTGTGTTAGTTTGGAGCGTCACCTCCTTCGTTTCAAAAACACATATCCTACTAAAGCACCACATCACCAATTGACTTTTGCTAGAAATAGTTAGCCTTACAAAAAGCAATTTACCTATTCTTGTGATTTTTCCCCTTGACCCTTCAAAATATTGCCAGAGTATATCCTTCTATCGGCGTAACCATTGCACCTCGCTGGCGTTATTGATGTGGCAGTTGATTATTACATTACTAACCTGCTTCACATCACAGTCTTTTCTCCACTTGTCTATTCACATGTCCAGTCTGTCTCTCCATTGCCGACATTGAAGATCCACTACATACGTGTTAGATATTCATTGCATCACACACTCCCTTTACATAAAATTCATGTGTTCTGGCTTTTGGCTAGTCCTATGCCCTGGCGATAGCAGCACATTCCTTGAGAATAAGCATCACTTTCTCCATTCTCGAGAGAAAGCCAAGAAAAGGATTTTGTTGGATTAAAATGTACTTGCAGACTCTATGGTTATATAGGGTCATTCAGTCGTGAGACTCTATCACCATAAATGGGTCCATAAATTTGTTAATTTTTTTACATGCGGTATTCACTCCTGTGCCATATTTACATCTTAGCAAGTCTTTATATCCCATTTATTATAAAAAGTAATTCTTAGAAATCTATGACCCATAAAAATAAGTCTTTTAATTGTGAATTTAAAAAGAAAAATAGTTTGCATAAAGATTCTAATGGTGATATTGAAAATCTCTCTTCTTTCAAAAAAAAATTTTAGGGCAATTGGATCCTTGTAATAAGATTAAGCAAAAATCTTTGGAATATTTTGCTTTCAAACCACCCTGAATATGGGTTGGTGACTACATGGTTATGTAGTGTCCTTGTTTTGTATGTCTTTGTTTCTCTTTGGTTCCTTGTTCTCTTGAGCTTAATGCCTATCTTTATTATCTTTTGTACAAAAGGGTTTGGGCCTTTCAAAATCCCTGCTTACCTTATCAAAAACATCTCTAATGGAGTTGCAATACATTTTTCTTCTAATGGAATTAAGCTCTTTAGAAAAATTGTGTCATGCATTCTCAATCTCAATCCATTTTCCCTAAATTATGTAAAGGTGTAGACTACATACTCTTTGTAGATAGCTTAGTGTGTGTAGACACCACAAACACATATTTTATTCTTCTAAATCATCTCATCAAGAAATAAATCTCAT